>JAOWBR010162698.1:0-12134 GCA_028571145.1 Dionaea muscipula
TTTAATTTTTTTTTTATTTTTTTATAACCGGGTACGGGGAATCCCCGAACCCGCCCCATTGCCAACCCTAGTTATTCTCCTAATCTAAGGAGATTTTATGTGTCTACTGATGTTAATTTTGATGAGTCCAACCCTTTTTCTTCTTGTTCTCTCGACTGGCCATCTCAGTCTTTCTCCGGTGTCCAAAATGAGTTATGAAATTATTCAGTGTTCGCCACCACCTGTTCTTGCTAAGCCACCCATTCTCCAGGTCTATTCTCATGATCCTCGTCGGGTTATATCTTTTGATACTGTCCCTCCTATGGTGGAGTTGGATTCTCCTTCCGTAACTGCTTATGAGCCAGCCACTATCCGCTCCTCGTCCCTCGACCCTCCATCCTCTATTCCAAAGGCTTTTCTCCCTTCCAATTTCAATCTACCTATCGTCCTGCGGAAAGGGATGCAGAGCTGCATCATATATCCGTTTACTACCCACATATCCTAGATTGATCCCATACCTCTTTCCCCTCTTCAATCTCCAAATCTAGGACAATGCATGTTAAATAGCCGACAACTAACGCACTATATTGGTCCAATCATGTGTGCATGTGTCTTATTTACCAAACTTCTAGTAATGCATACTGTGAGTCTGTGACACGTTGCAGCATGTCTTGATCCCACAAGGATCGCTTCGTGGGTTGGAAGGAAAGAGGAGGTTGTTGGTTGTAGAGTTTGGTTCGCATCTTGAATGTTGGTTTATTGACTAGGAAGAGTCTAAGTATAATGGATGTCATGGTGAGAATGAGTATAAGCATTACGTATCTTCAACAAACAAAGTGGGTTGGTAACAATACAAAAGACATTGAAGATTCAAGGTTTAAACTATGGTGTGTGCGGTAGGAAATGAATAGAAATGAAGTTGGTATTATAGTGGATCAATCGCTTAAAGACTCAGTAGTGGATGTGATAAGGAAAAGAGATAGAATTCTGAAGCTAAGTTTGTATTAGGAAGAGACGTCGTGAATTTGCTAAGTGTGTATGCGTCGTAAGTAGCCGTTCGTGAGACGGAGAGAAATCAGTTCTAGGAGGACTTGGAAGATGTGGTTCGGGAGATCAGGTTACAAGAAAAGATTTTCATGAGCGGTGATCTGAATGGGCACGTTGGCAGAGGTTGTGGGGGCTTTGATGGATCCACAGAGGTTATGAGTTTGGGAGTAAAAATGAGACGGATGAGTTGATTTTAAAGTTTGCACTATCCTTCGATTAAGTATTGCTAAACACGTGCTTCAAGTAGAGAGAGAAGTACCTCTTCACTTTCAAAAGTGGCAGCAATGCTAGTGAGTAACTACTTTCTAACCAGAAGTGTGGATAGATTGGGATATAAAGACTGCAAAATTATAATGGCCACACAACACAGACTCCTGGTGTTGGATGTAAGCTTCAAAAATTGAAAGAAGCTTAGAATTAAATTAAGAGCAAGGACAGGGGGATCCAGTAGTGGCGGTTAAAAAGTGACAACTCGGTCATTTTTCACTGGGTGGGGTCGACCACGCGTATCCGTAAGGATACATGCACACAAGATCCAATAATTAAACTACGTTGACTGTCGCCTACCTAACACGCAGTGTCCTAACATAATCAAAGGACTATGTTTGAACTAAAAGGTGACAAAGCTTTGGATTTCCGAAAGAAGATGCTAGAAACAGAAGTATGGCACTTAGATGATGAGGAAGAGGTTAGTTTGATTTGGAACCGTATGAGTGCATGTATAGAGAAGGTAGCTAAGGAAGTTCTCGGTGAATCTCGAGGGTGTGAGAGTTGGCCTTAAAGAAGGTTGGTCGTAGAGGAATGAGGTCTAAGAGGTTATTAAGTTGAAAAAAGAGAAACTTAAAGCATGACAATCAAGTAGGACGGGTATGGATTGCACGAAATATAAAGTGGCCAAGAAGATGGCTTGTGTAACAATGGGTGTAACAAAGTTAAATGCCCATGAAGGATTCTATGCCAAGTTGGGCACGAGGGAGGATGAGACTGATATGTACCGACTAGCGAGATTAGGGATAAGATGTAGTCATGCGCACAATGTTATCCTACTTCTACAAGCTTCTTAATGAAGGTGAACTCTAGTTAGAAAAATTGTGAGTTAAGGATATAGAAAGGGTTACCCTAACGTATAGACAAATTCAGGTGTTTATAGAGTGTGTTGAAGACAATGAGTCGTAAGAAAGCGGCTCAAATGGCATGCCGATTAAAATCTGAAAGACTTTGGGGCAAGTTGGAATGGTGTGGTTGTGTAGATTGTTTAATAAGATATTGGTAAGGAAGATGTCGGACATTTAGGGAAAAACACAATTATACCTCTCTAAAAAAATAAGGAGTGTACTAATTATCAGAGAATTAAACTTATAAGTCATACTATGAAATTATGGGAGAAAAGAAAGTGATTGAGCGGAGATTGCAAAAGATAACTAGAGTAGCCGAAAATCAGTTTGGGTTCATGTCAAGGCGCTCTACTACAGAGGCAATTTATCTAAAGCATGGTATGGTAGCAAAGTTTAGGGAGAGGAGAACAGATCTTTAATAGTTTTTATTGACCTTGAGAAGGCGTATGATCGGATGTCGAGAGAAGTTTGGTGGCTATTATAGAAAAAAAAGAGTAAAAAATATAATGATTGAGGATATAAATGCATGGGCGACGACGTGTGTCAGAAAGGCTAGAGGACTCAATTACGACTTCCCAATTACCGTTGGTATGCATCGAGGGTTAGCATTGAGCCTGTATTTATTTGTAATGGTTTTATATGAGCTTACGAGGGACGCGGGTGAGGAAGCACCCTAGTGCATGGTTTTTATGGATGATATTATCTTAATGGATAAAATTAGATAAGGTATATAAGTTGAGATCGACTGTAACTTTAAACGCTAAAGGACACCGGATTAGTAGGAGTAACACAGAGTATATGTAGTATGCATTTAAGGGAGAGGATCAGTATCCCACAAGTGATGGTGGATGGATGAATTATTGTATGACGAACAAATTTAAGTACTTAAGATCGATTATCCAAAATAATGAAGAAATTGACGAAAACATCACACACATGATTAATGTCAATTGGTAGATATGAACAGTTGCCTCACATGTTCTGGGCGACAAGAGAGTACCTTTAAACTTAAAAGATAAATTTTATCAGATTGCGATTAGACTCGTCTTACTATCCGGGATAAAATGTTGGTCGATCAAGAAGAATCATACAAAGAGAGTGACGGTGGCAGAGATATGTATGTTGAGGTAAATGTACGGTGTTACACAAAGGAAAAGAATAAGGAATGAGGAGATCTGTAGATTGATCAAGGTCACATAAAATGAGGGAGGGACATCTACGTTGAGCGAGTTACCTATGGAGAAGACCACTGGTTGTGCCTGTTAGGATGGTGGAGTGACTGAAGTCCATAATATTGGAAGGTGGGAGGAACAGAAAACGACCGAAGAAAATTTGGGTGAAGTGATTCGAACGGACTTTGACATATTAAAACTTACCATAGCGGATGTTTTACATCGGACGAAATGAAGAAAGCGAATACGTGTGGTCAACCCCACTTAGTAGAAAGCGGTCATAATGATGATTATGAATTCTCATTGTGGTGAAACCCTTGTCCTATAAGTTCTTATCTCGTTCTGTCTAAGCTTTCGCTTGTCTAACTTTAGTTAGTTTTAACAAACCCAAAAATTATCGATACTTAGCTGCTAATCCAATAATTCCTATGGGTTTGACAATTCTATTTCATCATTTTATTACTTATGCGATCTAGTGCACTTGCTAGTACGCTTAGCATGCATCAATGGGGTAATCTCGCGAGACTTGGTTTAGGAGGTTTAGTTTTGGGGTGCTAGGGTTTGGTTTACAACAATCAGCTAAGGATCATTTAACATTTTATCAACACTTGATTGCTAGAAGTATCTTCCTTGTTTTTTATGTGGATGGTATTGTTGTGGCTATGAGTGACAGTATAGGAATTGCTTCCCTGAAGAGTTTTCTTCATAGTCACTTCCAAACCAAAGATTTTAGTAAGCAGAGAGTATTCATGTCTCAACGAAAGTACGCTCTAGACTTAGTTCAAAATACGAGTACGGTGAATGCGAAGCAGTGGCACTCCTCCTATGCTCGTTAGAGTGAAACTTGCACCTCGGCTAGCGAAATGTATGGTGATCGTGATAGATATAGACGATTGATGGGTAAATTAAATTATATCGTCATCACTCGTCCAGATATTGCCTTCTTTGTCAGCGTAGTGAGTCAGTTTATGTCTGAACCCCAAGTTCCTCGTTGAAAAGCAACCCCTGAACTATATTAATGGACATACTAGTTCTACATATTCTCAACTATATTAATGGACATACTAGTTGAGGCTTATTTTATAGTAATCATTTCTATCGACGCATAAAAGGATTTTCTAATGTCGATTAGACTAGGTCCCCTTTTATTATAAATACACTACAGTTTATCATGTCTGATGGAAATTTAGTTTCATGAAAAAGTAAGAGTCAGTTGTTGTCAGACTCAGTGCTAAATCTGAGTCATATTCTTGCACATTTCACGAGTGATGTTACCTATCTCCATCAGTTACTCGAGGAGTTGAGATATCACATTTCTCAATCTGCTCAACTTTAGTCGAACCATTTAAATTGCGTGGAACTACTTTTTTTATGAACGAACTAAGCATATTGAGATTAATTGTCATTTTATTAGAAAAAAGCTAAAGAATGAAGATATTAGCTTAAATCATGTGAAGACAAGTGAATTGGGATATTTTCACTAAATCTCTTGTAGGGAATTGGACTAAATTCATCTATAACAAACCGGGCATGATTAATATGTATGCTCGAGTATGAGGAGGAATGTTGTGAGTTATTTAGGATTTTTAACTCTGTTTTAGACTCTATCTTTTCTATGTTATATGATTTTATCTTTTGTAAACTCGATCCTTTTAAACCTTACAAATATCATGCGTAGCCTCTTTTAGAGGCTAAAACTTCTCATTAGATTCATATTCCATTCAACAGAGATGGAACTTTTGGGTGGAAATCTTTCCTTCTAAATCAAGCAATACTATACAAATTGAAGAATGCAAATTTAAATGGAAAATAACTTCCCTATAGAACTTTTCCAACCTAATAAATTTTCACCAAACAAATTGAAGCCAGGAAGAGTCACACGTTAAGGGAAAGGGGACAATAGCATATTATCAATAATTCTACTTTCCAGGTGAGACATCAACTTTAAACAAGAATACTTTGGCACTACAGCAATATGCATTGGCTTAAACAAAAGGGGGTTTGAGCAACATACAGCAGATAATCTCAACAAACTATCTGCACCATCATCATCGTCCCCAAATCCCTCAGCAATCAGACGCATCAAATTGTGTGCCACCTTAATATTTACCAAATCACCTGCGTGCTGGAACACTTTGTTCATGGTCTGTGAATCAAAATAGTCAGGAGCAGCAGGTAGAGTGTAACTGAGGCAGACATAATAAAGGCAAGATACCTGAATAAACCATTGATTACTTGGGGCAAACTGCTCAGCAAGTTCTACACACCGTGATGCTATCTCGGTTTTGTAATGATTGTCGTTTATGCTTATCATATAATCAATCATATGGGCCACAATCACTTCCACATTGGAGGACTTGGTCATTTTGTACAAGAGTTCAAATGTTTTCCGCTTGAGGGTATCATCTCGATCCTGTATGGCAAAGGTAGTCACAGATGTAAGCGGATGACAGGCAGTGCTTTGAAAAAGGATGGCGTACAAAGAAATAAGCAAAATGTGAAGAAAAATACTGCACGCAAAACAAATACTAAAAGGACGGTCGTACCTTCTCAGACACACAGATGTGTTTAAATAGAAAGATTTAATCTATAAGCACACACCTATTCCAACAACATTAGTCAAGCAACAAGACTTGTCCCAACCTCTCTTGTATTGGTCAACTTTCCAATAATTGAGTGGTGGACAAGGGGGAATCATGGAACTTTATGTCAAAAGACAAACCAATTTTTAAAAGTATATATATTTTAAATTTTATTTGTAAGTCTCAGGGGCCTTTTATAGCCATTTTTACATCAATTTATCATATGGTGCCCGTAAAGATGTGCTAGATATGCACATGTTGGCTTCCTTGAACAATTTTCTTATATTCCAATAGAGGTTCAAATTGTAACACCATTCATATTCACCATTAAACCCTATTTGGCTTTGATTAAATAATACATTTAGGCACCATTGAAATTGTTTCCTGTCAAGTGTGCTTGCCCATATCAGCTAGTAAAAATTGCAATGATGACAGGTTATGTTTGTTTTGCAGTGCAACCCATACCATCGTCATAGTCGAAGGCAGTCTTCCAAATAGTTGGAGTCTATCCCTTTATTTCTTCTCACACTACATATCTATAATAATACCACCTTCTCCTACCAGCAACCCAATCCAATCAGAGAGTGATTTTGAAGACAGGTGAAAACTCACAGAAGAGATTACTCTCATAATCCAACGCTGAAGCAGGAAACGAGATTACTCTCATAATCCAATGCTGAAGCAGGAAATAACCTATTCACCAACATAAAATAACACCAACTAGTGGTTGCTTCTGGGTAAAAGGCTGCATTAACACAGTTCACTAGATTGCTGCAATTCCAAAAGTCTCAATTTCCCTTTTAAATACTTCCAAGTTAATTCTCACATACCATGAACTTCCATTTACCAACTTGTTTCAAGACAATTGGTTACTGGACCCCAATCTTTGCAACAAAACTAAAGAGTAACAGGATATGTATGCACTTGCACACTCTCTCCCCTCTTCTCGGACCAGCTAAAATAGATGAGCAACATACATGTGGATTTATCAGAAATAAGAAAGATGAGTAAAAGCAGCATCCATGTTTGTTTCAAAACACTAAATCATACTAAATGTTAAAGTATAAAACCATTTCCTGAATCTCTTATGATAAGATTGAGTTTTTTAGTAAAATTGGTTCATTGACATGATATAAGAGCCGGTTTGACCAAGTGATCATTAGTTCAAATCTTATTACCCCATGTCATCATTGTTGTTTTTATGGATCTGTGTATATTCTACGTTCCATGTCCAGTGAGTTTTCACATGAGGAGACCTAAAACTATTTTTTGAGCCTCTAATCATAAGTTTAAACTTTTGATAGAGTTGGTTTCATTACACTAACCACAATGTGGGTACCCCATCATTGATTCGATAAGAAATGGCTCAAATGACAACCACAGTCAAAGAAAATGGGAAGTCAGGTTGGTTCAGGAAGAAGTAGAAACATTCACAAACAAAGTGTTAGAAGATATAATATTATTCAATAAGCATCCCTAGTCAAAGGAAAGGAATCAATGGTATCTCACCTCCAAACAATCAATTACCGCCAGCTGATGTTGTTCAGCAACTTCTGGACTTATCTTTATCAACCGACCTAAGGCGTCGATTCCCATATATTTTAAATTATGGCTATCACTCTGCTCATGGATGAAAGGTCATAATATTAGGAAAAATAAATCAATGAAAACAAAACATCATAAACCCAGAAAACAAGGCTGAAAGTCACGTAGCAAACCTTTAAAAAATTGGATATTGCATGAGCAGCAGCTTCCAATAACTTGTTATTGGGATATATTGCAGATACACAACAAACACATTCATAAAGCACGGCATTGCCTATGTTACTTGATCCATCACACTTCCTAATCACATCACTGACAACCATATACATTTGTTCACTGGCTTGCTTGTCACCACTACCCAGTAATGCCAGAATCTTCAGCAACTTGATCTGTGTACAAGCAAAATTTGTTAACCAAGTAGGTCAAAAAGGAGCAATTTAGCTAGCTTCAATGCAGAACCATGACATTGCTTTTCAGTGACAACTGTACAACGAAAGGGAAGAGTATAAGTAATGTATAAATAAGCCATGGAAACAGAAAAATAGAACAGCACTTGAGATCTCTAGACTCATTTTTCATGGGAGAGAATAAGAGAAAAATAAAGTGTTAGATGGCATGCCTGGATGAATGGAGCTGGCATTTGATGATAGTCACAACTTTTAGGCAATCTGCGCTCTGCCACTTGCTTCAAAATGCTGACAAGGCTTACCACGAGATCTTTGTACGAATTAGGATCTATTACAATGAGATCATAAAGTGGACAAAGAGCAGCACCCATGACTCCAGGATCATTATCACAAAGTCTCTGCAACATAGGACACGGGTATAAGCAAAAGTAACCACACTTAAAAAGCACAAAACAAAAAAGAATGTGAGCCAAGATCTTCACTATGCTCGGGCATACATATCTATACCTACATTTCAATACACATGAGCATAACATCAGACATCTGATGCTTGCACGTATATTCAGAGAAGCTACAAAATATACATGAAACCTGGAAAATGAGTACAAAACATTAGCCATTGAACATCGCAGTGCAAGCAACAAAGCATGTTGATTAATGATTCTATCTAAACATGCTTTTACATATCATCACATATCAGTGACTAGATTTGAGTCGACCAGATTTCAAAAACAAAATGAAAATGGTTTTATCTCAGGTACTATTGTCAGAGAGGGATTTAACATCTCCACTCTGAAGATTTCTAAGCAGGTCATGCTAAGTGACCCCATATAACATTCTGGTTAACCAAGTCTCAACTAGGCAATGGAGCTTGAAATCAAGGTCTCCAACATAATTTGAAGTCAGCGAGGAAAATTCACATCAGATTTTCCCTTCTCCTTTCAGCGGAATTGGTTATTTGTTTCTTGTCATTTCTCTATTTATCATAGTCAGAGAGACGCAACTCATCCACCACGAAAACAGTAAGCAGACAACCAATAGCACAATCAAAGAGAGTAAATCTCCATGAATGATCGAACAAGAAACAGTCACATAATGGAGCATGCACAACCTCTCTGAAATTCGATAATAGGTGCGAAACTGAAGAAGAGGAGCGCTGATAAAACCGATGAAGCGCCATAATCGCCTTCTTCCTCACAGCCTCTTTCTGGTGCCCCAACAGCTCAACCACCTGAGGCAGCACAGCAGGGATAGTCTCCTCATTGATCAGCCTGCAAACGGCATTCAAAGCGGCACAAACAACCAAGTAGTTGTCCGATTTCAAGTCCTTCTGGATAGTATTCACAATAAGGATGATGAGATCGTGGTCTTCGTTGAGGAAGAGGGTGACGGCTAGGTACCCAGTACGCTTGAGCAAAATACTGTCATCATGGGTCATCTTGACGGCGTGGATGTACCCAAAGGAGGCGTCATGGCCGAGCATCTCGACGTAGACGAGGCGGATGATGTACTCCTTCATCTTGCGCTTGGGAATGTCGGGCTCGATGATCCGGCGCTTTAGGGTTTCGATCTCGTGGAGTACGATCCGGTCCTCTTCGGCCTTGGATCGTGCCTCGCCGATGGATTTCACGAGATCTAAGAACTCCTTTGATTGTCCGAATCCTCCTTGGGACCCCATCGCCAGCTCCCTGCCCAATGTCTTCAGCTGCTCCATATTTTGTGGTTTGATTGTCAGTGGTTCCGCGCGGGAATTGATCGGAAGTTGCGAGCAGAGCAGAGCACGGAGAGAGAGGGGATGAGGAGGATACCGGAGATGGAGGAAATCTCGAGTGGGCTAAGGGGAGGAGGAGGAGAAGAAGAAGAGAGAACTTTTTTGGACTCCGAAACGAAAGACTTGAAGTTTTGTTTGGATTGATGGGAGCATGAGTAACAGAAGACATTTTACTTTGTTTGTGAACAATAAATATACATATGCGCTAAAAACACCTTATTTACTAAACTCAACATCTTAATTTTTTAAATTATTATTTTTATCTTGTATATTTTTAAAAAAAAAATAATATTTAGAAAAAAGATAATATACTCAAAACGTCCGGATCTTTTTCTAATATTACCACAACACCTGATACCTTACATATCTATTTAAACGTGCATATCCTTCCTCATATATCACTGTAAAATCTCTATCTCTCATCATTTAAATTCCTCAATATTAATTTTCTTATTTATCATCCACACTTTGCTAATGGCAGACGATTTTACTCGCAAGAACGACTATTTTGAGACACTACAAGTCTACAAGGCACCGTTTATACAAAACTTTTAACTAAACGAGTAAAATTATGTTAGTGAAATTGTCAAATTTATAAACGAGTAAAATTTTTATATAATTTCAGTTGAAAATACCCAAAAAAAAACAGTTTAAACAAATAAAAGAAAAAAAAAAAGGTATTGGCCGCCTGGGTCGGCCGTGTCGGCTGACACTCCCAAGGGGGGTCGGCCACGACCGCGGCCAACACCTCTTTTTTTTAAAAGAAAATATTATTTTTAAATTTATTTTCTATATAATTTAGTCATTTTTTATAATAAAAAAAAAAGAAATTTAAATTTGATTTGAAAGTACATGTTTCTGTCGGAAAAATTATCCCCTCTGCGACTAAAATTATCTCTTTCATGAAAGAAAATCGTCCACCATTATTTTTTTAGAGAAAAACATCGCACCGTTTGAATTTGAGAGAGAAATATAAGAAAGATAAAAATTTCCAATTATAAAAGGATTAAGGATATTTTCAGAATATTAAAGTTTTTTCTCTTTTTTTTGTTAAACTTTTTTCGGATATTTTTTAACTGAAAAGACATAAAAATTGTACTCACTAAGCTTTAATATGTCAAATATTGACTGACTCACAAATGTGACAATTTCATAATTCTTTTAAAATGTCAAGGGCAAATTTGGAAATTTAAAAAAAAGTGTGCTATGTTTAATTAAATAGCTGTGCTGCGTTTAGTACCAATATATTGCTAGTTGGAATACTCTCTAAACTACAGTCAGTACATAGGAGAGGTGATTGAAGAATGTGAAAAAAAAAAAAAAAAAGTGACCTTTATCCACTTTTTCAAATCAAAAAAAGTAGCTTATAGTGTAGTTTAAGAGTAATCCAACTAGCAAAACTGGTAGTGAAGATGTGTTTTTCGCACCCCTATCCCGGGGAGGGATATACGCAAAAAAAGCTACTTGTAGTAAAAAGAGTAGTTGTTAATTCTGCTTTGGTCAATCAATGTTTTTCCGAAACAAAAAAAAAAAAGAAGGAAAAAAAAACTGGAAATATAAAATACTAGTTATTTGAATTTCAAAATTTTTTAAAATCATACTTATAGCTCGATCCACCGAATAAATATTAAGGGGATGTTTGATTTCTCTATTTTTTGTTTTCAATTTTTAATTTTGAGTTTTTAGTTTTGAGTTTTTAGTTTTTAGTAAAAATAGAAAACGTGTTTGGTTTATAATTTATAGTTTATAATTTATAATTTATAATTTGTTAGACTTAAGTTTTTTCCATGCTTTGGGTATTTTGAGAATTTTTGTCGAAAATACAGAAAATAGTTTTTTGTCGTTTTTTACATTTTGAAGATTTTGAACTAAAAATTGTTTTCTGTTTTCAAAAAACAGTGTTATAGCCTGAAAATGAGTCAAGCTAAAAACCAACTGGCTCGAGAACTAACTCCGGATGGTCAGGCCAAGGTAGACCGGTTCAACGAGTTAAGCCGATGTTGGATCGGCTTTACAGTTGAAGAAATCAACTCGTGGACATGAAAGGATGAGCAAACCACGTCAGAGGGAAGCCCGAGGTGTAAGCTTGGGACGACCGCTCCGATGCCTAAGTCAGCAGGTGAAAGCAAGACGCGGAACTAAGCTTAACGTCAGAAGTTGGAAAAAAGAGATAGAAAATACCAGTGGGTGGGCCCCTATTTATAGGGGAGGTGTCACACCCCATCCCGGGTGGACCGGCGTACGACCCGTGGACTTGCCCACAAACCGCACAAGCCTAAACCCTAACCTCAAACAGTGGAAACAATCTCAAATGGGTGGAAATCAAAACTACTCATCAACAAATGAACTCAAATGAAAATCAATCAGAACAGCTCATGTCTAAATCAACTTACAAAAACTACAAGGTCAAACTAAAAGAGCTACTCGACAAAATAGAACAAAAGAGACAACCAATCCTAAGAGGCCACGTCGTCTCCCCGCCGCATCCTCCTAGCGAGAAACCTAACCTGCACAAC
>JAOWBR010162709.1:0-12133 GCA_028571145.1 Dionaea muscipula
AACACGTTATAAGAATGTTTCATAACAAATATAAACACACTTGTAATTGAACCCTCTAATTATTCGAACAACTGATTATTCGAACAAGCTAAAAAAAATAGATAAAAGTATATGCAGACATACCAACAAATTCATTCTTCTCTAATTTTTTTTTTTTTATCATTTATGCTCATTCATGAGTTAGATTTTGTAGAATACTTAATATTCACTACAAAAAATGTGAATATTAACGACAAATTATTAACGACAACATAAAAATCTTACGTAAAGAATAAAGCATTGACGACATATTACATAAGGTTGTCGTTGTTAAATAGATTTTAACGACAGCTGGTAGAACTTTTCGTTAATTTTGCTCCTCTTCTATCGTTAAAAATTGTAAGGGAAAAAAGGCGAACTTATGTACATTTTCTTTCCATAAATTTGGATCATAAAAAGGAAAAAAAGAAGAAAGAAAACCATGATATGGTAACATTTTGATATAAAAAAAAAGTAATAATATATAAATAATAAATATTAACAAATATAAATAATAAATAATAATGGGAATTATCTGAAATAAATTATTAGTATCAAATTAATAAATAATTTTGGGGTCAAAATTTCTTGAACAACCCTGCTGATTAAACCTAATAAACCCTATTTTAAACTAATCTAACTTAAACTCTCTCACAGCGGTTCCCTCTCTCTGTTTCCTCTTCCTTCGTCTCCAGGGAACAAGAGAATCTCAACAACAGGCGAAAACAAGGCGAGCCAAGGGGCGACGAAATGGCGGACAGCGGCGGTGACCGGTCTGGGTTCGGCATTGGGTCGCGCTTGGCGGGAGGGTTCGACAGCTCCGATGACGTACTTTGATGCTTTCGACGATGCAATCGAACGATCTCTCCTCCGATCGGTAAGTTCGATCCCTTTGATTACTCAATTTTTTGGGTTGATGCTTCGATTTCTCAATTTTTTGTTCGATTTGGTTATTAAAGGTTTGATTTTTATGTTGCTTAGGGGTCGGTGGCGTTCCTTGTAACTCCCAATTCACTCCATCCAAGGGGATATGAGTTGCGAACCTATATGATGTTATCAAGATTGCCTATCATTTATGATAAGCCATGTTTCCTGAATTCTTGAACTTTTTATAGTACTTTGATTTCTTTATAGAGTTATACATGTCAACTAGGCACTTTATTTGTTTCTTGCTTTACATCTGGTTATGTAATAATCTGAAACTCCACTTCTCAACTTATTTCCTGCATTAGGTTTGTTGTGATGGTTGTGATGTTTGGGTGCATGCGGAATGTGCCAAAATTTTAAACAAACACTTAAAGGTTTGTCTTCTATAATTCGTTCCAGGGACCGATATTGCTACACTTTGTTTTGATTTTCCTTTTAACCAAGTACTGTCGCTAATCTGATTAGCTTTCTAACCTATTGGAAGGATTTGGAGGAGGCTGAGTACTACTGCCCTGACTGCAAGCCAAAGTTTGAGCATCAATTGTTTTATTCAGGTTCAGCACCTAAAGTCAAGTATGCATCAGAATTTCAAACATTTCTTCATGGCTTAATTGTTTGATTTCTCTATTCGTACCACGACTAATTCAAGACTATTCTAGTGGAAACTGGATTCCACTGAAGCCGCCAGATAAGATTATTGTTGTATGCAATGACATGGAAGCAACATATTTTCCAAGCCTCCATTTGTAAGTCCCTAACATTCTTGGAAGATTGAATCCCCTATTTATGGAATCTATCATTCAACAAGAAAACCATTGTCACAAAACTCTTAGAGTTGGCTGTCTTAAATATTTGATTTCGTTTTGAGTGTACGTCTTTGGTTGTTGGGAACCACTCTATGACTCTTCATCATTTTCCTATTTCCATTGCTCTTCAGAGTTGAGTGCAATTGTGGTTCTTGCGGGACAAGAAAGCAGAGGCTATGTGAATGGGAACGGCACACCGGTTGTAGGTCCAAGAAATGGAAGTACAGTGTTAAAGTGAAGGGTTCAATGATAACGTTTGAGAAATGGGTGTGTATCAGCATTATCCATTTCTGTTACTGTTGCACAAGACTTCTGCTACAATTTTATGTCTTTGTTCCCTAGTTGGTCCCTGTTGCACTCTATAATAAACCTTTTATAGGAAAAGTTAGAGGACAAAAAATATTTCTTACTAAAAGAAGTTGGTTTGTCCACCTCTCACTTCTTGTTTGGAGAACGTCGACCCTCATATATCTGATATAAAACAGTTCTCAGATGGAAATGCAAATTGAAGAACTTGAGTTTCATTTCTACAACAATGTGGTGAAGGCATTTGACTCATTAATTTTGACGGGCAATTGGATTCTCCAAGGATTGTTGGCATGCTAATTAGTTTGTTACCTTTTGAATTCAGATATAAGTGGTACTTTGTTAGTCACAGGAAAAATCTGCGGGGATTATTTTATTGTAGAATCCCTTTTTGATAAAACTATGCTATGTATTTCTCTCCCTTCTTTTCTTCAACAACCTGCATAACCTACAGGTGCATAGTCAAGGTTTTGACAGTGGATGATACTCTATATACTGCGATGGACTAATTTGATTAGCCTTGTAAAAGTCATTTAGCTGCTTGTACATAATTATATCTTTTTGAAGCCCGAAAACAAATAGTGGAAAATGGGAACCCTTTCATTGATTATTTAATATTCTGACGTGTAATATGAGAAACAATGTCAGATGAAAGAGGAATAGATGCAGTGTCTCACCAAACTTCTTTTGCTGGAGGTTGTTAGCATTGCTCTTACTACTTTGGTCCCATTGGTATGATGAAATAGTGTCTTGAGTGATGCTGGCAAACCGCATATAAGTGTAAGAATGTAAATTGAAAGTATGGTAATGGAGGTTTCCATAGGAGACTATCCCTCATTTCCATGATAAAAGCCAACTTATGGTATCAGCTGTTGCTTAACTTCCTGTCATGTTTGTTGTTCCTCATGATTCTGCATTTTTTAATGTAAATGGGTTTGATCCAACTAGGGTTAATCAGTCACAGCTGACTCCATTGTGTTTCTTCTCAGCTTTCTGAATTTAATGTAAATGGGTCTGATCCAACTAGGCTTAATCAGTCACAGCTGTTTGACTTTTTGAGAGGTAAATTCTTATATTGTTTTGGAGAGTTCTTCTCTTATATTCTGGTGAATCATACATTTCATTCTTTTGCGGTTTAACTGCTCATCAAAAATCCTTTAAGAAATCTTATTTACTGTCCTCTCTTTGTAGAAAAATATGAGCCTGTATGCCCAAAATGGACCACAGAACGATGTGCTGTATGCAGATGGGTTGAAGACTGGGACGATAACAAAATGATTATATGTAACAGGTTTGAGTTTCACTTTTCTATCCAGTTGTTCTTGTTTGTGTGATTTGCATTTAGTTAAGATGGTGTTCAAAATTTAGCATGTTCATTTTATTGCAGATGTCAAATAGCTGTTCACCAAGAATGCTATGGGGCAAAAACTATTCAAGATTTTACTTCATGGGTTTGCAGAGCTTGTGAGAATCCTATAGTTCAAAGGGAGTGCTGTCTTTGTCCGATCAGAGGCATGTAACTGAACTGAACTTTTTCCGTTTTTTGTTTTGATGAATTGTGTATGTTGAATAAATTGTCGAAGTGTATTGAAATAAGAGAAAGATAGAGATAATGAAGAATATTTTGTTTATTTCAAAGATACCTAAACTATACAAGAGGACTAGACTATCATTTTATAGGAGGAGGAGGTGATAAGAAAAGATAAAGATAAAACAAAATTGATATGACAACAACTGATATGATCCATTTTAGCTACCGAGCCAAAGATAGCAACACCCTCACTGTATTCATTTTAGCTACCGAGGCAAAAGTCTCCTCATAATTTACCCCATAAGTCTCTGTGTATCCATTGGCTATGACTCATGCTTTGGACCTTTGTAATGACCATAAGATCTGTACTTAATTCCAAACGCTCATTTACAACCTACAATCTTCTTGTTTTTTTGGTAGATCCACAACCTTCCACGTTTTGTTCTTTTCTAATGTTTCCATCTCCACTCTCATTGCTTTTCTCCGCTCCTTATTGGAAAGTGTTTCACTTCGAGTATTAGGAATTGGAATGATGTTAAAACCGGTTAGAAGACCTTTATGGGGTTTATATAACCTTCGGAACGACACATATTTGGCTTTAGGGATATAGTGGACGTTTGGTACATTTTTTAGTTTTTTTTCTTATGGCAATAGGTAGGTCGTACTCATTGTTCTGAACATATCTCAATTTTAGGATAAGGAGTTGAATCTTTGACTTGGCAAAATTCACGATCTGGATTTCTTCTTCAAACCTGCATATATCTCGCATCATTATGCATATCGTTGGTGGGGTTAATAGTGTCTAGATGCACATCATTGGTAGGGTTAACAATGTTTGGATTAGGTTCAATGGTCAGGTTCTTTGACTCTTGCTGAAGCTCGAAAGTGTGAGGCTCAGATGGGATGAATGTGATGAGGGTAATACATCTAGGAAGGGTAGATCCGAGGTCTTCATCAATGAGGGCTCCCCTTGAAGATGAGGTTAAAGTGAAAAAGGATTGCCCGTCCTTAAATGTGGCATCGATGGAGGTGTAGAATTTTCTTGTGGCTAGATCATAACATTTATAACCTTTATAAGTTGGGGAATATCCCACACACTTGATTGCTTGTGGATCTAATTTCCCCCTATTATAGACATGGGCAAAGGCACTGCAACCAAAAATTCTTGGTGTGGGATTGTTTGAGGTTCAGATATCAGAGTAAAATTGAGAGAGGGCTTGCATTGGGATTTGATTAGCAAAAACGTTACATGGTAGTCTATTTATCATGTATGTAGTGGACAACTTCCCCTCAATATTGTTCTGGAACCTGGTTTTGAAAGAGAAATGTTCATGTGGTTTGAAAAAGATGTCTATTTCTCTTTTTTGTCACCCCATTCTGTTGGGGAGTGTTAATGCAAGAAGATTCATGCACAATGCGTTCTCTTTGGAAAAATGGGAACAAAATTTGTTTAAAATAATTTGTAACATTATCAGATGAAACTTTTAAATTTTCACACTAAATTGAGTTTGGACTATGTTATGAAAGTTGGGAAAAATGATGTTCACATCTGATTTAGACTTAAGAAGAAAAACTCATGAATAATTGCAATAAATGTATGTGATAAACCTCTAGAGCCAATAATGTTGAAAATTCGAAAAAGGGCACATATGCCCCTATTGAATCAAATAAAAAGGAATTGAAGATCGTTTATAGCTGATTTGGAAAGAAACTCTTTTGTGTTTAACAAATTTACAAACATCACAATGAAAAGTTTCAACACCAATACCTCTAAACAAAGAAGGAAACATTATTTTTAAAACATTGAAAAAAGGATGACCGAAACGAAAATTATGACATCAAATTACATCATTATTGGAGATAGATAAGAACGATTCATGTGACATGCATAACCCTGTGAGATGGTTTGCTGGTTGCTTCAAGATAATAAAGTCCATCCCTTTCCTTAGCTAGTCCAATCTTTTTCCTTGAAACCTAGTCGTGAAAGAGTAAGAGAGGCTAAACCATTTTTTCGTTTCAAGGATTCCGGCAAACCTCTTAGTCTTTCAATCTCTTCATCATTAAATGGCCCCTGACTCTCAAGTCTTGTTGTGGAATTGTGGAGATATTGTGGGCCTGTTGAACTGTTTTTGGAGGTCCTCAATTGCCCTATTCCTTGCTGGTTGTGGGAGGTTTCTCATGGAGTTTCCAGCTGTGATTTTGTGTGTTCAAGCTTCTTACAATAAGTGCACTAAATATTATCGTTTGAGTCACGACTGGTTGTGTCATGAGCCGAGTTGTGATTGTTTTCACCCTTTGAATCACAGTAATTTCCTTCCCTTGCCACCATAGTAGAACCTTAGGGATCTTTAGGCTCAAGCATGATTCCACAATGGCTTTCCTCAGCTCTGATAAGGGCTAGAACTCCATTCAATGGCTCTAAAAAGGAAAAATCTGGCAATGAAGGCACAAAAACAGGGCAAGAGATTCGACAATGAAAGCCGAAGAGGAAAAAACTCAAGGTTGTCAAACCATAAGCTCTGATACCATATTGAAATAATAAGAGAAAAACAGATAGAAATGAAGAATACTTTGTTTATTTCAGGATACCTAAACTATACAAGAGGACCGTTCTTTTATAGGAGAAAGAAGGTAACAAAAAATGATATAAGAAGCATATCATATGTTAATACTCAATATATACTGAAGATATGCAACTACCCCTAATAAATAGAAAAAAAATCTTTCTAAATTAATCCAATATCTTCCTTATATCTTCTACTAACCCCACGTTTTGCAACAAAGTGTAGAATGTTTTGCACGTGTCATGTGTGTTGTTCTTTATGCACCATTGTCTTTAATTCTGATCATTGTTTTTGGTTCTCTAAGTTGTGTGTATATTTGCAATCGTCAAGAAGTTCCTTATCTTGTTATTCTTTTGTCTCCTTTCTCCTCAGGTGGTGCTTTGAAGCCGACTGATATCCATTCATTGTGGGTTCATGTAACTTGTGCTTGGTTTCGGCCTGAAATTGCTTTCCAAGATCACGAGAAGATGGAACCTGCTACAGGAATCCTTAGGATCCCATCAAATTCTTTTGTCAAAGTATACCCTTGTGTCTCGTGTTTCAAAAAGTTGCCCTTTTACTACTTAATGACTTTGTGCGCAATTGTTTTTCATCTGGGATGATATTTACTCCTTGCCCTATCCTGATCCAGGATGTAAAGCTGTTCTTTCTGACAATCATATGCTTATGCTAAATTGCTAATTTTGGTGTTTGGTCTTTTTGCAGAAATGCATAATCTGTAAACAGATTCATGGTTCGTGCATCCAGTGCTGCAAGTGTGCCACATATTATCATGCCACGTGTGCATCCAGAGCTGGATATTGCATGGAGGTATGCCTTGTGTCTATTCCTCCTTCTAATGCCCATTTTCATGAAAGTAATCTAAGTTTGACTAGGACACAATGAAAAATAAAGTTATTTTAAAAGCAACCTCGCCAGAAAGGGTGAACTAGGTTTGGATATCCAGCTCTGCTCTTAGAATAACAATCATCTTGAAAAGCATCTAGAAAAGGTTTGGATATTGCATTACCTGTATTTGAGTAGAGGTTGAACCTGCTTGTGGATCATACTATTCCATGTTTTATATTCACGAATGTCAAGTTTGATGTCAATCTGTGTGGGAAGGGTATTTTAAACGACTTGAAGTTGTTGTAGATCTACATATTGACATTTGAATCAGGAAGTTAGTTTTGAAGTGTTTAGTGGAATCCAGTCATTCCCTTGTCTTTGATCATCGTACAACTAGGCTCCGTTTTTTTTGATGATATGAAAATGGTGGATAATTAGTGATAGAGGATAAAAAGTGGGATAAAAAATGATGAGATAGTGGGTTGGATAAGCTATGTAATATGTTGATTTTACAAACTTGTTTATTTTATAGATAAAATGGTGGGATAAAATTTTTTTACCGGCGTTGACCAACGCTTGGCCGCCGGCCCTATGTTACTATTTTATCCCACCATAAATGGGATATGGGAGAAAATAGTCCAATTCCATGTCCCATGTCCGGCCTTCAAAATTTGTTACCAAACAGGGGATAAGGAATGGGTGAGACTATTTAGTCCAATCCCATTTCCTTATCCCCAAAACAAATAGGCCCCTATTGTAATGCGAAATCCCCAAAACAAATACTTATAAGCATCTCAAAACCTATATTTTGGTACTGAGAATTGATATATGATTCAGATTTTGTTTTCTGCCTTCTCATTCTATGCAACATCAGCTAGTTATATTCACTGCCTGTTTATTATTCCTGTTGCCAGATAAAATGTATGGAGAAGAATGGAAAACAGATATCCAGGAAGGTCACTTACTGTTCCTTTCATCGGTAAGTAAAATTTTATGAACTTGGTTCGCCTTTTTCTTGACACCCTTTTTTTCAGATATTTGTTTTTAACAGTGTCCTGCAAAATTTGGGCTTTGCTCTGTCCCTTCCCTTTCTGGAACAGGAATCCGAATCCAAATGCCGTATTAGTTATACATACTCCTGCAGGAGTTTTCTCCACAAGGGAATTGCTCCAAAACCAAAAACAAGAAAGAAACATCAAAGGTTCTAGGCTCATTTCCAAAAGAATAGAACTTCCGGATCCCGTACATTCAGATACTGTTGATTTTCAGCCACTTTCAGCTGCAAGGTGCCGCACGTATGCAAGATCAGTACAGAAGGTAGTGGGTTATATTGCTTATACTAGTGCAGTGAGTTTGTTTGCTATGATTGTGGAGTTGACTTTTCTTTTTATTAACCTTCCTCCAAGCTGCCATTTGTTGTGAACTCAATTAGTAGCCATGAAGATGAAAAGGAGGTCGATTAAAAAAAACAAGGAAATGAGAATGTAGAATAGTTCTATTAAGCTCCATTTTGTGCACAATTTGGTGATAATGTCTGACATTTCTTGTCCTTTTGTGGGAATTAGAAGGCTGGTTATGAGCCAACATTTCACAGGTTGATGGGGCTGAAGCATCATTCCATAGATGAGATAGAGAAGCTGAACTCCATCAGAGTAATTACTTATCCTTTTTTTCTTTTTTCTTTGCCCAAATTTTACTCTTTTGTGTTCAAATTGTGGGTGTTCACTCCCTCCCTGTCCATTCCTTGCAATGCTTGGGGATGGATGGTATTGACCATTACATCTGTAATATTTCCTCTGCAGGATGTTGAAGATTCAAAGACATTTTCTACCTTTCAGGAGCGGCTTCACGACCTGCAGGTTTTCTCTCTCTTCAGCTGGGCTCTTGCACTGTGAGTGTTCTTCCTAAATTGACAATGTTTCTTTTATCCAGAGGATGGAGCTTCAACGGGTTTGTTTCGGTAAATCTGGCATACATGGATGGGGTCTCTTTGCCCGCCGAAGCATTCAAGAAGGAGAAATGGTGAGCCTCTAAACGACCTTCTACTAGTATTATCACATTTGTTGTTCTGGTCACCCTCTCCACACGCACACGCGAGCATGTGTACACATAACCTCCCCGATATACGGGGAGGTTATATGAACTCATGTTAATACATAAGTTTTGACATTGCATTATTCATCTCTCTCACTATTCACCCACTATCACATTTACCCCATGTTGGGGCCACCATTTCCCAAACCCCACTTTTCTCAACTTTTAATCTCAACCATTCATCCATCTAAATCCAATGGTTATGAATGAGTGTCATAACTTGTATATTAATATGTGTTCATATAACCTCCCCGATATATATATACATATGTATGTTATATATGCTAATAGATCACTCACCTATTCTTCATAGTTTTTGACTCCTAAAGGAGATTGCCAAGTATTTGATACCCACTATTTATTCCATGCATTCTTGTTATGATGGGTAGTCATATATGGGAAACTGGTTCTTCGCTGTCACAATAGTAATCCATTCTTAAGTTCCTCTTGCGGCAAGTAATGTAGAAACTATTGGCTTGCTTTCTCAGATTCTTGAGTATCGCGGAGAACAAGTGAGACGCAGTGTTGCTGATTTAAGAGAGCGCCAATATCGACAAGAAGGCAAAGATTGCTATGTAAGTCTTTCTGTGATTCTGTCATCCATTTGATGCCTCTGGACAAAAGTAAGTAAAAAATTTAACCGAGGAGAATAGATTTTTCTGGCAATAGAATAAGATTCAGTCAAAATGGAGGACATGTTTTAAAGCTGGTCCAGTAGTGGCACCATCATGGAGGCTGCTTGCTTTTAAAAGATGTTTAATAAATCTTTTCCCAGTAGGTGGGGTCGATCTCATGTATCCATACGATACATGCACACAAGGTCTAATAAATATAATACGCTGTTAATACGCACTGCCCTAACCTATTCTGCAGAGTAGGTTTGGACGAAAATATAGTAAGAACTAAAACATATAATAATACACAACAACATAGCATCATGTACAATGCAAATACATAAATATATACATACAGAAAGACTAATACAAATCCAACGTATGAATGAAAATGGTAGTGATAATGATAATGAAAACCAAAGTATGCCGATGTAACAAATCATATCCACAAGACCACAGACAAAAGTTGTAAATAGGCTAAATACAAAGGTTTGGCTGGTATTTATCCTACAAAAGCTCTTACCACATTTGAAATCTAAACAGGGCCATGCTAACTTTTTTTTTTCCCCCCATGCTTTACTTTCCTGATCAACCATCAGTTTGATAGTTTTTGTTGGTTGTGATAATAGACAAGGTAAACCTAGTTTGACGCATCGTTTTTATTTCTACTTCTGATTTGTGTTGGGAAGATCTCTTTTGGTGTGACTTGAGACGATGGTTTTTCTCTCTGTTTGGCAGCTATTTAAGATTGGGGAGGATGTGGTAATTGATGCGACCAATAAGGGGAACATAGCTCGCCTAATCAATCACTCTGTGAGTTCTCATTTTATGAGGATTTGGCAACTTTGACTTCAAATCTTGAATCAGTTTGTAGTTATGAGGAAGTTCACCATTTTATTGTATATACTCATTATGAAGTTTCTGCTGTTGGAGTTATTAATTGATTCATTCTCCATTTAATCTTCTGGCTGGCAGTGCATGCCCAACTGCTATGCGAGGATCATGAGCATGGGCAACAAAGAGAGCCGTATAGTTCTTATTGCCAAAACAAACGTTGCTGCTGGCGATGAGCTGACGTATAAATCATCTTTCCATTACAATTTTGTTGTCGATCTGATCTTTCTCCTCGGGATTATTATCGGTTTATATGAATAAGAATTGTTGTGAATCTTCACAGGTATGATTACTTGTTTGATCCGGATGAACGGGAAGAATCCAAGGTTCCCTGCCTTTGTCGAGCACCTAACTGCCGGAGTTTTTTATAGCTCTGGTTTTTCACTGACTTGATCCCGACCTGTGTGAACATTGACCCAAATTTACACTGATTCTTATTAAGAGTTGCTTCATCTTCTTAGGTGTATTTTTTCCTTCCGTCCTTTTTGATAGTTTCAGAAGAGAAGAGGGGGGTGGGGGGTGGGGGATATGATTTTTCTTTGTTTCTTTTACACAAATTAAAATGTATATTGCCAGCAATTGCTGGTGGTGATTTTGTAGCTTGCATCAGTTTTGTTTATGTAACGATTTGTTACATTTATCCGTCTTTTTTTTTATTATTATGTCATCGTTGTTGGTGTCTGATCTTTGCCTTCTCTTTGATTCTAACTAAAATGTCTGCCTCTTTTTTCCGTCCTAAGGGCATCTCTAGTAGATGCTATAAATTGGACAGTTTTCTGTGTGTCTGGTTTGAATTTTCTGTTCTCTGTTTTCTCAAAATAGAAAATAGTTTTCAGTTTAAAATCTTCAAAATGCAGAAAACGAGAAAAAATTGTTTTCTGTGTTTTCAACAGAAATTTTCAAAATATCCAAAATAAGAAAAACATTCAAATCTTTATAAATTATTATAAATTATAAATCGTAAAATGTAAATTATAAACAAAATAAGTTTTCTGTTTTTTGTTTTTATTAAAAATTAAAAACTGAAAATAGATAAACTAAAAGACACCTAAATTTTTTTACCGTTGGAGATGCTCTTACTAGTGAATGAAAATGGTGAATTCAAATGTTGTGACAATATAAAATAAATACTGGTTATAATATTATTCAAATACCCAAAAAAAAATAATAAAGAATGATAGAAAAAATAATTATTAATCATATTTGTAGTATAATTAATGAGTGTGTATCCACATTATGTCATTGTGCTGTTGAAAATCAAAAGTAGGCGCCTGTTGCTGACCCAAATTGCTGTATATGGCTTCATTATATGCGCCTTTATTTGGGTACTAGGAGTAGTTGGTGTCCTGGACACAATTTTCTTTCCTTAAATCAGTTTAAAATATTTTTTTAAAAAAAATAAAATAAAGAAAAGAGACGAATTCTTTTTTAGTTATTTACTCTATATAAAACTCTTTTTTAGTCACTCTGTTTCAAAAACTCTTTTTTAGCCATTTTTACTAGTGAAATGACATTAATATCCTTTCTGAATATGAGATTCTATTTTCTCGT
>JAOWBR010162720.1:0-12133 GCA_028571145.1 Dionaea muscipula
AATCCCCCTCCCCACGTGGATAAAAGGACAAAAGGCACAACCGGGTTCAGTACGGGATATTAAATTCGGACTCGGGCTCAGACATGACCGGCTCGGTTTAGGGACAACCAGGCTATTACAATTAATCACAACAGACATAAAACAAGATCACACTATATTAATCCCAATCCAGATTAAATATAAGACTCCCGAATCAAACCCGCTCGAGTCGGATTATCCATCACATTGTTTATCAATAATAGCAGCCTCCTTCCTCATTCTTCGACCAAATCAAGGACTGTTGGTCAGCTCCATCGACGCCGGACAATCCACCACCGGGCTCATCATCTCCGGCCAGAGCTGTCATCGCCGGCCAACCCCATCTCCATCTCCAACCAACTCTTCTGGGCTGAGCATAATTAACTTCTGGGCTAGTCAATTCTTCGGGTAGAGCATTCTCCGGGCAGAGCATTTTTTCGGGCTGAGCACATCGCCGGGCAGAGCATCCTCCGAGCTGATCCTCTCCAGGATGAACATCTTCGCGTAAATCATCATCTCCTCTGTCCGAGCTGATCACTTCCGGGCTGATCTGTCGGGTTGATCACCCAGGCTGATCACCCGGGCAGATCACCCACCCCCTGCCTATAAATACTCGACCACCACCTTTAATTTTCGGATCTGACTTCTTTAGGGGAGCTGCCTCACGTCGGGCTGATCATCGACTAACCTCCTCTCCGAACTGAGCCACCGAGCTCCTTCGCCGGGCAGATCTCCCGAGCTCCATCGCCGGGCTGGTCATGCCATGGCCGACGAGTTCCTTTGCTTTCTTCATGCTGCTGCTGTATACTTGCTGCGAATGAAGAAGGAAGACGAAGGGGCATTTCTAGATCCAGTCAACTGTGGACTCTCGGTCAAACAAGTGATGAAATCATTAACTTACATAACTATTTATGATAGGCCATGCAATATGGATCAGACATAATGGGCTTTGAGCCCTTATTATCCAAGCCCACTAATATCATTGTTACCATATTAAAATGGTCGATGCCTTATAAGTAGTTAACATGGTAGCACACAACATATTAAGTGGTTAATATGTTACGTTAGCCCATGTCTACTTAAGAGATAATATATAACTTAGATATTTGTTCCCACCTTGCCCGACAATACGGACCGGGCCCGACCGAGCGAAGCTCAGCCGATTATACAGGGGAGAACTCGCACGTCCTCCGTGCACCGTCCGATGAAGACCTTGACGTCGCACGTCCTCCGTGCGCCGTCCGGCGATGACCTTGACGTCGCACGTCCTCCGTGCGCCGTCCGGCGATGACCTTGACGTCGCACGTCCTCCGTGCGTCATCCGGCGATGACCTTGACGTCGCACCTTCTCCGTGCGTCGTCCGTATCAACGCATACTTCTATCTCTTTCCCTTTATCTTTCTCTCTCATTATTCCTCTTAGCTTGATTCCTGTCTTGTTAAAAACGTGTCGACTTAAGCATCGGAGCGGTCGTCCCAGGCTTAAAACCCTTGGGCGTCCCTCTGTCACGGTTTGTTTCATCCTTTTAGGGCAAACGAGTTGGTCTCCTCATTCCCGAAGCCGATCCAGACCCGACTTAGCTTGTTGAACCGATTTTCCCTGCTTCGACGACCGGAAGCGGTTCTCAAGCCTTAGGTGATATCACTTGGCTCATTTTCAGGCGATAACAACAGTTGTATGCCAAGTTCTCCAAGTGTGAGTTTTGGCTTGATAGTGTTTCATTTTTAGGTCACGTGATTGATAGAGATGGTGTTTCTGTGGATAGGAGGAAGGTTGAGGCCGTGGAGAGTTGGCCGAGACCTACGACGGTGGGAGAGGTTCGGAGCTTTTTGGGTTTGGCCGGTTACTACCGGCGTTTCATTGAGGGTTTTTCTGCCATTGATTTATCACTCACGCGCCTCACTAGGAAGGCGGTGAGGTTTGATTGGACTGATGATTTTGAGCACAATTTTCTGGTGCTCGAGAGAAGATTGACCACGGCACCTATTCTTTCTTTGTCGTCTGGAGATGAGGGATTTGTCATCTACAGTGATGCATCATTGCAGGGTTTGGGTGTGTCCTCATGCAGCATGGGAAGGTCATTGCCTTTGCTTCCCGTCAGTTGAGAGTTCAGGAGAGGAACTACCCTACCCATGATTTAGAGTTGGCTGCAGTTGTTTTTGCTTTGAAGCTTTTGAGACATTACCTCTATGGAGTTCACTGTGAGATCGTCACGGATCATCAGAGCTTTAGGTATATTTTCACTCAGAAGGGGTTGAATTTGAGGCAAAGACGTTGGTTGGAGTTACTGAAAGACTATGACTTGACTATTCAGTACCATCCGGGAAGGGCCAATATGGTGGCCGATGCTTTGAGTAGGAGGACTGGATAAGTTTCTTCATGTCTGACTTCACAGCCTGAGCTGATTAGAGACTTGGAGAGATTGAGGATTGAGCCAGTGAGAGGTGGCACTAGAGCTTTGGTTTCGCAGTTGGTGGTTTGACCGACATTGTTTGACCGGATCAGAGATGCACAGATGATTGATATTGAGTGTCAGAGGATTGTGTCTGGACTGGTTGATGGAGTTGATTCTGATTTTGTAGTTTCGGATGGCTTGTTGAGATTTAGAGGACGTGTTTGTGTTCCTGACGATTCTGTTCTCCAAGAGGAGTTGATGACTGAGGCTCACTGTTCTTGGTTTTCTGTCCACCCGAGCAGTACCAAGATATATAGGGACTTGAGAGAGCATTTTTAGTGGACAGAGATGAAGAGGACCATTACTGAGTTTGTTTCTAGATGTCTGACCTGTCAACAGGTCAAGATCGAGCACCAGCGACCAGCTGGTAGACTTCAGTCGCTGCCCATTCCTGAGTGGAAGTGGGAGCATGTGACCATGGATTTTCTTTCAGGTTTGCCATTGACTCGGAGAGGTCATGATTGCGTTTGGGTGATAGTTGGCAGACTCACGAAGTATGCTCATTTCTTGGTGATTCGGATGACATTCTCTTTGGATCGGTTGGCTCTATTGTACCTTTCTATGAGCATTAAACTTCATGGTGCACCGGTTTTCATAGTTTCTGACAGAAATCCGAGATTTGTTTCAAAGTTTTTAGGTGCCTTGCACAAGGCCTTTGGGACTAGACTCAGTTTTAGCACGGCGTATCATCCTCAGACAGATGGACAGTCCGAGAGGACGATTCAGATGTTGGAGGACATGTTAAGAGCTTGTTCCCTTGAGTGAAAGGGGAGTTGGGACGATCAGTTAGCATTGGTTGAGTTTGCGTACAACAACAGTACTCACTCGAGTATTGGAGTTGCACCTTACGAGGCATTGTATGGTAGGAGATGTAGATCTCCAGTTTGTTGGTTCGAGGTTGGGGAGAGACAGATGCTAGGACTAGAGCTTGTTGAGGAGGCCAGCCAAAGGATTTCAGTGATCCGGGATCGTCTGTTGACAACTCAGAGTAGACAGAGGAGCTATGTGGATCGACGACGGATAGACTTGGAGTTTGAGGTTGGTGACATGGTGTTCTTGTAGGTTTCCCCTTGGAAAGGAGTAGGAAGGGGAAGTTGAGCCCCCGATTCATCGGACCATTTGAGATTTTGGATCGAGTAGGAGCTGTCTCCTACAGAATTGCTTTACCTCCTAGTCTTGCGGATGTGCACAATGTTTTTCATGTCTCGATGTTGTGGAGGTATGTGCACAGTCCGACACACGTGATTGATTTTGAGCCGTTGATGGTTCGGGAGGACTTGACCTACGAGGAGCAGCTTGTAAAGATTTTGGATTCTAAAGTGAAGACCTTTAGGAGCAAGTCTGTTTCGCTCGTGAAGGTTCTTTGGTGCAACCACGCGGTAGAGGAGGCCATGTGGGAGCGTGAGGAGGAGATGTGAGAGAGATATGCACATCTTTTTGCTTGAGGTATTTCCTTTGATTTTCCGATCTCAGGGATGAGATCTTTTTATGGGGGGTAGAATGCTATACCCCGTGTTTGTATGATTATTTTATATTGATTTATGTCTATTTATGTTGATTAATTCATGTTAGCGAATTTTCGTTTTTCGGTGAATAGTGTTTTACGTGAATAGTGTTATCGAGCTTTACGTAGCCATTTTTCTAATTTTTACAACGCATGTCGTACAACTGCTTTGAACATACCGGCACGACCGAGATGATAAGACGTGACCAACGAGTACCATATTGACATATGTGGATTTCATCGATTTTTCATGATTTGACGGGTCGTGATGTGACGGTTTTTGAGATTTCGAATTTAGGTTCATTATGACCATGATTTAATTTCGTCATTTTTGGTGACGAGTTTGAGACATTTAGGATTTGTGTGCACACGTGATTTAAGGATTATGGATTAGCCATAATAGTGAAATTCTGTGTCTTTGCATTTAATGAGGAGGGGGAGGAGTGTAAGGATGGGTTTGGTGTGTGTTGGCTTGTGATTGGAGGAGGCTTTCGTAGCCCCCTTTATCTGCCTCCATACATGGGAAGAGGAAAGGAACAAGGAGAAGAAGGGAAGAAGAAGAGAAGAGAAGGAAGAAGGAAAAGATGGAGATTTGTGAGATTCTTGGTGTTTCCTTCATCTCTACTTGGTTATAGCTTGAGAGGTTGATAGTTCTTGCTTGGGAATCATCTTGGCAACCCCTAGAAGCTTAGGAGAGCATCACATTGCTTGGTTTTAAGGTAACTTTTGGTTTGTTTCATGGTTTTCCCTTGTTTCCATGAGCTAGAATGGATTTTTCATAAAGTCATCTTGAGTTTGGCATGTGTTTGGTGTTGATGAAGGTTTGGATATGATTTGACATGTCATTTGATACTTGTTTGGAGTCTTGATGTTGATTTTAGTTGAGACATTCATGATATTCATGATTTTTGTTGATTTGGGGTTGTTTTTAGTTGTTTTGGATTTTTAAGAGGATGATTTTGGTTTTGACATGATTTGGATGTTTCTTGATGGCTTTGTTAGGCTTGGTAGTTGTTTTGGGACTTGTTGAGAGCTTGGGAATCGAGTTGGTTGGGTTTTTGGTTAAGTTTTTGGGTTCTAATTTTTCTGCAGAATGCAGAATTTTGTACGGTGGACGTCGTCGAGGACGTCCACCACGAGGTCCACAATACAATTCTGCATTTTTCACAAAACATCAGAGGCTTCCGCGGACGTCCTCGAGGATGTCCGCCTCTTTCCATTTTGACCCTTTAGGATGTTTTAAGTTCTCCGACTCTGGGGATTGGTCCGAGAAGGGACGGGATCGACCCTAGACCCGTGTTTGGGAATCATTGAGATTTAGAGTGAGATGATTAAGGTTGTTTAGGGCATTGCTTGTTTGTTTAGACCGATGATGACATTTTGAGACTTTTGTCCACGATCTTGTATCAGTAAATTATGGTGATCCCATCAAGCGACTCATGCTTGGTTGATTGGATTTCTTGTGGACGTTTGATTGTGCTTTGCTCAGGTGAGTTGATGTAAGGCCTTTGATACATGAATGGTTGGTATTTCTCATTGTTCTCCTATGCTTTATATACGGATTGGTTTTGTTGGTGTTGACGGGCCGATTTTCCTTCACTTTAGGGAATTGGACGAGTCGTCTTAATGAGGAGACGTTTCGTATGCCAGAGGTATTTATGAGTAATAAATGGTATTTATGAGGCTGGCCGTTGGACTCCTCACAGAGACCAAAGCGCCCTGTGGAGGGATTAGGGCGCCCTGCGTCCTGAGGAGTGGTGGTATTGTGAATGTCTTGGACGAGACAGGTTGGACAGGCTGATTAGGGGCGCGGGGCACGGAGCATGTGGCGCAGCACGCAGGTTTCCGGGGCGTGATGTTTGCAGCAAGGTGGTTGGCAGTTCCCTCACGACTTCGGCAGTTGCGGCACGTTGAAGAATCAGATTAGCTTTGACCGGGTAAGAGGAGCACGACCAGGATTGTGGTGTGCCACGTCAGCCATGTTCTGCTTATTGTAACCCCATTGTAACCGCTATGAACCGCCATGTAACTGCTCCTAGAGTAGGCTATAAATAACTTTGCACTGACAATTGTAAAAGGTTCAACGACCCAATCAATCACAACCTTTATTATCATTTATGTCTTCTGTTTTTACTTTCCAGTTCCTTGATTTCGTTTCCTTCTAGTTTAATCATTTCATTGTTATTGCATCTTTACTACATTGTTTTCATCACTTCCGGCGACTCTATTTCCTTGGGGTGAGGCTTGCCCCCCTGGGAAACCCCCACACATTCATTATCCACCTCGAACACCGAGCCCGGCGGAATTCCGGCGACAACAGGTTTTATTGTTGCTGATGATATACGATAATGCATGATAGTGGTGGCCAAAGACTGTATATGTAGTTGATTGGAAAATTTAAATTTTTCATGAAAATCTCAATGATAATATAAATGGGCTATTTGTTGACTTTCTAAAATTATGATGATGTATGATGTTCTCATTGTTTTGTTGGTTTTCCACTGCTTTGTATGCAATTGATCGGTAAATTGATTAATAATGATGCGTGATGATGCCTTGATGGTTTTCGGCTATTGTCGATAATTTCTTTATTTATTTCCTTTTTCTGATTAATTGATTATTACCTATTAATAATCGATCATGGTGATAGTCGATCATTGTTGTCGGCTTGAGTCAATCAATTGAGTAGTAGATTTTATTCTTTCATTGATTATTCAAATTACGGTAATTATCTTCTCACATGATACCTTTGGTTTGTTGATAATCAATTTATGGGATATGTGTTGAGGTTTTTCTCAGTATATGTTAAGGACTCAGGGTGATGGTGACGATATGGAGGCGTCAAGTATCTGTTGCAGCCATATGACCATAGCATTGGCTGGATGGATATGATTATCCAGGATGATTTCATGACGCCGTAGGCATTCATGATGATTGCCATGTTGTACTTAGTATGTATGCTACATTTCAGGTCCCGAGGAGATTCGGTTCAAGAGTTAGGCTCTATTGACGCCATGGTGATGGGAGACTGTGACGTTCGTTCTCACGGTTGAGAATGATGGCGACACAATGTTCTAACTCGCGATTCTGATAGTGTAATTCTTTTGCGTGGATGTTTTTTGTGATGTCCTAGTGTTTGTGGACAGGTTTTAGCATTGGTGTCAATGCTGGTTTGGTATGACATCAGGCATGTCAGCATCATTGTAGGCAACGTCATAGATGCTAACGCCATGAAGGTTGTCGCCCTGGGCGGTTGAGCTTACGGATTGTGCCCATTTAGTTAGGCCTATTGTTGTAGGTTGTTAGCTGACCTTGGGATGTGTACCTAAGTTGTTACAACTAAAGTGACACACGTCTTGTCCTTATTGGTTGTAATAGTCTATATATTTGAATTCTCAGATGCGGGAATTGTAGCATGCCTTTGTGAAAAATTTGAATCAAAGTATCAGAGCTTGTTTTGCTCTCGTTCCAGCACTTATCTTTTCTTCAATTTCCTTGAGTTGTGTTGTAATTTGTGCTCGATTCATTGCGATTAGTGAGTGGAGAGATCAATTCCGCCTTTGGATTTCTCATCAAGTGGTATCAGAGCTCGATGTGAGGTGCTCTGTTTCTCAAGCTACGGGAAGTTCTTCGAGTTTTTCAGATCCGATTGGAGTTTGAGGTGTTCTCGAGTTCGATTGTTTCAGATCATGTTCAATTTGAGGTTTGTAGCTGAGAATTCACTAATTCACAATGGAGGCCAATCACAGGCACATGATCACACTCAATGAAGGCAACTTCCACATCTGGAAGGTGAAGATGGAGGATCTCCTCTATGTGAAGCAGCTTCATCTGCCAGTGTTTGGAGAGAAGCCTGCTGATAAATCCACGGAGGATTAGACGATGTTATATCGACAGGTATGCGGATACATTTGTCAGTGGGTGGATGACAACGTTCTCAATCACATTTGTAATATTGAGGATGCAAAGACGTTGTGGACGAAACTTGAGGAGTTGTATGTTCGGAAGACAGGATACACAAATATGTTCCTGATTCGCAAATTGATGTCGCTAAGGTATGATGATTCCAGTCCGATCACGGATCACTTGAATTTGTTCCAAGGGATCGTAAATCAGTTGTCTGGAATGGGCATAAACTTCGATGATGAAGTTCAAGGACTGTGTCTGCCTGGTACTCTCCCAGATTCTTGGAAAACTATTCGGATAACTGTCACTAATTTAGCTCCTAATGGTGTTGTCACCATGGATATTATAAAATCCGGAGTTCTCAACGAGGAGCTTCGAAGGCAAGCTACTGGATCCGGATCTGTGAAGCCAGAGCTAATGGCGATGGATTCCAGGGGGAGGAGCACGGCTAGAGAGAAGGCGACGACAAGTTCATCGAGAAGTAAGAGCCGGGATGGGAGGAGCTCCAAGGCGACAGTGGAATGTTTCTTCTGCCACAAGAAAGGCCACTACAAGCGAGATTGCCATAAGTGGCGCGCTCAGAAGCAGAGTGGTGGTGGTGGCGATGGTCAGACCATGGCGGTGACATCAGGAGGAGTTAAGAACTCCGGAAGCAAGTCATCAAAGGGCTCCTCTAGCTCAAGTACTACTTAGGATGGTGAGTTTATTCCTTTGTCAGAGGAGGACTCAGTATGTCTTGCTAGATTGGAGACGAAGTGGGTGGTGGATAGTGGCACCACCATTCTTGCTACTCCAAGGCGAGAGCTGTTTTCGTCTTACAGACCAGGTGATTATGGTATTGTGAGGATGGGTAATGCTGGCATGGCGGCAGCCATAGGCATAGGCAGTGTGTGTCTGGAAAATGAGCAAGGTGGAAAATTGGTCTTAACCAATGTAAAGCACATCCCGAAGATGAGGCTTAATTTGTTGTCAATGGGGAGGTTGGATGATGAGGGTTATGTGAACACCTTCAAGGATGGTGGTTGGAAGCTCAGCAAGGGATCCATGATCGTGGCGAGGGGTAAAAAGGAGTTAGCTCTGTATGTTCTGCGGACGAAGCTTGTGGCGACAGGGCATGTCAACGCCCTGGAAGATGAAGAAGCCACTAGCTTGTGGCACAGCCGTCTTGCTCACATGAGTGAGAAGGGCATGGCAGTACTTGTCAAGAAGGGGTTGTTGCTAGGACTGAACTCAGTAAACTTGAAGAGATGTGAGCATTATCTTCAACGGAAGCAGAACATGGTGGCGTTCAAGAGCTCCTCGAAGCCACAGCGACAGGCTGAGATTTTGAAGCATGTCCACACTGATGTGTGTGGTCCAATGCCTGTGAAGTTACTGGGTGGTGTCAGTTACTTCGTGACTTTCATTGATGATCACTCGAGAAAGACTTGAGTGTATTTCTTGAAGACGAAGGATCGGGTTGCTGAAGTTTTCTAGGAGTTTCATGCCTTGGTTGAGAGGCAGACTGGAAGGAAGCTGAAGGCGGTGCGGTCTGACAATGGCGGAGAGTTCATTGGAGATTATGACACATATTGCCGCTATCAGGGGATTCGCCATCAGAAGACACCCCCCAAAATGCCATAGCTGAATGGGATTGCTGAGAGGATGAACAAAACTCTGATGGAGAGGTTGAGATGCTTTCTCTCACAGGCTGGACTATCAAAAACCTTCTGGGGCGAGGCCTTGGCAACTGCAGTTCATATTTTAAATGTTTCTCCATGTATTCCTCTTTCAGCTAAATCTGAAAGTGTCTGGTCTGGCAAGTCTATGCCTTATGATAGTTTATATAGTTTTGGTTGTACTGTGTATGCTCATATACCTAAGGACAAGAGGTCCAAACTTGATCTAAAGTCAAAGAAATGTATTTTTCTTGGTTATGGATTGCGTGACGATTTTGGTTACAGGCTTTATGATCCTGAAGCTAAGAAGCTGATTAGAAGTCGGGGTGTAATCTTAGATGAGCACAGTATGAGGGAGCCAAAGTTGGTGCCAAAAGAAAAGCTCAAAGAGTCCCATGGCGATGTTGGGATGGCACCACAGGAAATTGTTGAGGTGATGCCACAGGAGATAGCGCCACAGGCTGACAGTTCAGGTCACACCACAGAACAACCAGGTGAGGTGATGCTACTGTAGACTTAAGCTCTAAGGAGGTCAGGAAGGATCAGGAGAAAACCTGTTCGGTACCCAGAGCCTGATATCAGTTTATTGACTGATGATGGGGAGCCCGAGACTTATCATGAAGCATTGGAAGATGCTAAGAAGGATAAGTAGCTCGACGCCATGAAGGAAGAGATGAAGTCCTTGAAGGACAATGACACTTATGAGTTGGTAGAGTTGCCCAAGGGGCAAAAGCCACTCAAGCATAAGTGGGTCTACAGAATCTAGATGGTAGAGCTTGATGGGAAGCCTAGGTACAAGGTGAGGCTTGTGGTGAAAGGTTTTTCACAGAAGAAAGGTGTTGATTTTGATGAGATTTTTTCCCCAGTTGTTAAGATGTCCCCAGTTAGGTCTTGCGGCCAGTCTGAACCTTGAGGTGGAGCAGATGGATGTGAAGACGGTTTTCCTCAATGGTGAGCTTGAGGAGGAAATCTATATGGAACAGCCTGAAGGTTTTGTAGAGAAGGGGGAGGAATATCTGGTGTGCAAGCCAAGGAAGAGCCTGTATAGGCTATCTCCACGGTAGTGGTACAAGAAGTTTGAGGTGACGATGCAAGAGCAAGGCTATGCCAAGACAACTTCAGACCATTGTGTGTTTGTGAAGAGGTTTTCTTTGAATGATTTCATCATTCTTCTCTTGTATGTTGACGATATACTCATTGTGGGCAAGAACCCCGAAAGGATTCAGGAATTGAAGGCAGGGCTCGGCACATCCTTTGAGATGAAGGACATGAGAGCTGCCAAGAAGATCCTTGGGTTAGAGATCATCAGACGGAATGGGAAGTTGTATTTATCCCAGCAAAGATACATTGAGAAGATTTTGAAGAGGTTTAGCTTAGATGGAGCTAAAGCAGTGTCGACGCCGTTGGCTCCACACTTTAAGCTTCGCTATGATCAATCTCCTCAGACTGTGGATAAATCTAGGGCGATGGAGACAGTTCCCTATGCTTCAGCAGTAGGGAGTTTGATGTATGCTATGATTGCAACAAGGCCTGACATAACTTATGCAGTTGGAGTAGTGAGCAGATTCATGTCCAATCCAGGCAAGGAGCATTGGAAGGCAGTGAAGTGGATTCTTAGGTATTTGAGAGGTACTTTAAATCTTGCCTTGTGCTATGGCGATGGGTCTCCGATGCTGACAGCTTTCACTGATGCGGATATGGCGGGGGATCTTGACTCAAGAAAATCTACTTCAGGTTACGTGATGACTTTTGCAGGGGGAGCTATAACATGGCAGTCTAAGTTGCAGAAGTGTGTGGCTTTGTCAACCACAGAGGCTGAGTTCATCGCCGCAATAGAAGCATCAAAGGAACTTCTGTGGATGAAGAGATTCTTCTCAGTGTTGGGGATTGAATAAGAGAAATTTGTGTTGCGTTGTGACAGCCATAGTGCTATTCATTAGACAAGAATTCCTCATTTCATTGTCGATCAAAGCACATTGATGTGCGGTATCACTGGATTCGAGATGCAGTGGCTGACAATCTCATTGAACTGGAGAAGGTTCACACCGATGATAACGGTGCAGATATGCTCACCAAGGTTTTGTCTCCGGAAAAGTTCAAGAGATGTTGTGGGACAGCAGGATTGGTGGATGTTGCTCAACATATGTGAGAAGAGGGAGTTTTGTTGAGGTTTTTCCCAGCATATGTTGAAGTTCAGGGCGATGGTGACGACATGGTGGCGGCAGGTCAGTACTGTTGAAGCCGTGGACACTATGGCGATGGGTTGATAGATGTTCTAATCTAAGATAATCCCATAACGCCGCGGGCATCCATGATGATTGTCATGTTGTACTTAGTATGTATACTAAGTTTCAGGTCTCGGGGAGATGTGGTTTGAGAGTTAGACTCTATTGACGCCATGGCGATGGGAGACTATGACGTATGTTCCCAGGGTTGAGACTGATGGCGACACAATGCTCTAACTCATGATTCCGATGGTGTATGGGTGAATCCTTTTGCATGGATGTTGTTCGTGATGTCCTAGGATATGATGACAGGTTTTGGCATTGATGTCAATACTGGTTGTGGATGGCGACAGCTGCTATCGCCACA
>JAOWBR010162731.1:0-12133 GCA_028571145.1 Dionaea muscipula
TCCTTAGGTTAAGGGAAGATCATTGGTATGTGAAGGCGTCATCCAAAAACTCCCCTTTGCCTGGATTCATCTACCCTTGCCATCAAGGGTAGGTTACCGCCCAGGGTCTCAGAAGCTATCGCCATAGTACAAAAGTGAGAGCACCGCCCCAGTGTGAGTCTTGGGAGGGATCGCCATCATGAAATTACTCCTTGCCATACAAGCTTTCCGGATTTACTTTCCACTAAGATTATTATACTACATTTTGGGGAGGATTCAGTAGTAACTCAGGGGACCATCGATCAACGGTAACACATATTCCCTCGTCAACTTTGACTTAAAATCTTTAAACCTCGTTGCCCCCCAACTAAGTATTTTTTTCTAGTGATTTACATCGATCACATAAGCGTTTTCCACCAGGCCCCATATCACCTCTTTGGTCTCCTTCGGCACATGCCACCAGGAATCAATGTTTATGTCCACGTTCTGGCGGACATAGGTGCCAAGATCAGTCATCAGTTGCGCGACATTCGGTCCTATTAGCTGTCCATGTGCATCAAACGAAACTGTCTTTTTACCGGTCTTTGGCATTGATCCGTCCCTAAGGGTGCTGCCTTTGGTGTTGCGGGGTTGTGGTGGAGATGATGATGGACATTCTTCATTGTGATGTTCTATCCTGCATATTGCATTCCATAATAGAACAAAAAACAAGCTTTCATCATATGCCCTCGTCACATATGCCCTAATGAAAAAACTCCAAAACCAATACATGCAACTGAACTATGGTACTTGCTTTTGATTTGTGCAGCTGTAGCAGCGGGAGAAAACCAACAAAGATTTGCTTAGAGGGAAGGAGACTCAGAGATAGAGCAAAGCAGGATGTTCAGTAAAGAAGAAGAGAGCGGGAAATAGAGATGAGTATACGAGGAGGAAGGAAATGAAGAGGTTTTAATGTCTTATATTAAAGTTATGTTAGATGGTTTGATCAACAAAGAGTCATTTAGGTTAGATATATAAACGACAGTTTTATAAACAGACCGTCGTTTATATAACATATATATTCGATGGTTGAAATTAAAACCGTCGTATATTAAGATAATTTTTTTTAAAAAAAATTAACTATTAAACAATTAAAAAAACAAACATAATAACGAGGGTTTGATAAACAATTGTCGTTATATGATATATATATACGACGGTTTTAATTTATAATCGTCGTCTATTAAGGAATATTTAAAAAAAAATTAATACAGTTAAATATGAAAAAAGACAAACGTCATTAATTAATGTTTCAACTAAAATATTACAAAACCATACAAACTTCAAAAGTGATAATGTTTCCACAGAAAATATTACAAACCAAACCATAGCATATATAACAAAATCATATCTCAGCTTCATCAACAATCGGAGGTGCATATATGCAGGTCTTCTCGTGCTCGCGTAGCTGGGAATACACAACCATTGCCTTGCAGCCATTACCAGCATAGCAACAAGGTGCTATTAGCGATTCGAGTATTCTATCAGTGCATCGACAGTTACCCCAACCAAATTTCTTTCCGCATGAAGGGCATTTGGTGTTCGCCTTGCCACAAGAAGGACATGCGTAGTGCCCATTTTTACACTGAATGAAATCAAAGTACCGTTTTTCAATTAAAAAAAAACAGTTTCCTGAAATAAATAAAAAGGTAGGTAGTGGAATCGATTTGTGGACAAAATGAAAATAGGGTTGAGAACGAGATACCTAAATGACGAGGCTGGTTAAGGGTTTCATGCAGAGGGGGCAGGCTAGGGCTTCCCGAGGAAGAAATACTTTCTGACGATTAGGGTTCTCCATCTCCGTGTTGATTCGTTTGGTTGGAAATGGCTGGGGAGGAGGGGATAAGGGGAGGTGCAAATAAAAGGTTTAAATAAATTAGGAGTTGGGGAGCGGAAGATGAAAAGGACAGAAATAAAAGACATAGTGTTTTGTGAATATTGAAGCAATTTTTTTAAAAAATAAAGTTATATACGACGGTTTTATAAAAAAACCGTCGTCTATATATTACATAGACGACAGTGTGAATTTAAAACCGTCGTCTATTAAGTGATTTTTTAAAAAAGAAAAATAAAGAGAGATATATATTAAAAAGAACTAACATCAACAGTGAATGTTTCTACTAAAATATTACAAACCTTACAAATTAAACTACATAGCATAAATATCCAAATATTACAAACCAAACCATAGCATCAATAACCAAATCATTCCTCAATTTTATCAACAATCGATGGTGCATAGATGCAGGTTATTTTGGTGCTCGCGTATTTGGGAATATACAACCATTGCCTGGCAGCCATTACTAGCAGAGCAACAAGGTGTTATTACTGCTTCGAGTACTCTATGGATATATGGATTGTCATTCCCCCAACCAAATTTCTTTCCGTATGAAGGGAATTTCTTCATCTCCTTGCCACAGGAAGAACATGCGTAGTGCCCATTTTTACACTGAATGGAATCAAAGTACCATTTTTTAATTAATAAAACAAAACAGTTTCTTGAAATAAATAAACAGGTAGGGAGTAGAATCGATTTGTCGACGAAATTAAAATAAGGTTGAGAATGAGATACCAGAGTCACGGGGATGGTTAAGGGCTCTATGCAGAGGGGGCATGCGACGGCTTCCCGAGGGATAAATGCTTTTTGATGATCAGACTTGCGGGAAACACCTCCTACGGAGCTGGTGCGACAATTATGGTTCTCCATCTCCGGGTTGGTAGTTTGGCTTGAATTGGCAGAGGAGGTGGGGAGGTGCAAATAAATAAATGGAATGAGAGGGAAAGATTAAAGGGTTTAAATAAATTGGAAGATGAATAGGACGGATATAAAATTCCAAGGGTTTAGAGAAAATTGAAGCAAATTTTAATTTCAAATACACGACGGTGTTAGGTCCGAACCGTCGTTGATAGTTTAAATAAACGACGGTTTGAAATTAAAACCGTTGTCTATAAAGGCAATTTTTTTTTTAAAAAAAAGAATAAAACAGTTATATATTAAAAAAAAAACATCATCGGTGGATGTTTCTACTAAAATGTTACAAACCATACAAACTAGGAAGGTTATAATGTTTCCGCTGAAAATATATTACAAACCAAATCATCGCATAGATAACAAAATCATTTCTCAACTTCATAAAAAATCGGAGGTGCATAGATGCAGGTCTTCTCGTGCTCGCGTATCTGGGAATAGACAACCATTGCCTTGCAGCCATTACTAGCATAGCAACAAGGTGTTATTACCACTTCGAGTACTCTATGGATAATATATGGATTGCAACTCCCCGAACCAAATTTTTTTCCGCATGAAGAGCATTTCTTCTTCTCCTTGCCACAAGAAGAACATGCATGGTGCCCATTTTTACACTGAATGGAATCAAAGTACCGTTTTTCAAATAAAATAACAAAACAGTTCCCTGGAAAAAATAAATAGGTAGGGAGTGGAATTAATTCGTCGACAAAATGACAATATGGTTGAGAACGAGATACGTGAGTGACGGGGATGGTCAAGGGTTCCATGCAGAGGGGGCGAGCGAGGGCTTCCCGAGGGTTAAATACTTTCTGATGATCAGGATGTGGGAAACGCATCCTGTGGAGCTGGTGCTAGAATTGTTGTTCTCCATCTCCGGGTTGGTAGTTCTGAGGAGTAGGGGAGGTGCAAAAAAATTAATTGAATGAGAGGGGAAGATTAAAGGTTTTAAATAAATTCAGAGTTGGGGAGCGGAAGATGAACTGGACGGAAATAAATACCTAGGGTATTGAGAAATTGAAGTAATTTTTTTTTAATAAAATTGTATACGACGACTATGATTTCACACCATCGTGGATATAGTAAATAAACGACGGTTTTAAATAAAAATAAAATGTTTGGCCAGTTATTTTAAATGCTTACCCTTTCCCTAACCCTAAACCCTTAACTTTAAACTCTTTACCCTTTAAAGCCTAAACTCCTAACTTAACTCTTATTCTTGACCTTTCTTAAATAATCTACATTGATCACATAAGTTGAGAGAGAGAGATAAGATTTTTATTGAGTTGTCACTAAAACGTTTAATATAAACCCTAAACTCCATGAACTACTTCAACCCTATCCATGAACTACTTATTAAACCCGTAACTATTACCCTAATCTATGTACTTATTAACTTAACCCTTAACACTTAAATATTAAGGTTTAAGGGTTCAACATCAACCCTTAAACCCTAATCAATGAACTACTTAAACCTTTAACCCTTACCCTAAAATTAAAACTTAAACCTAAATTCTAAATCCTTACTAAACCCTTACCCTGAATTCCTTTTTAAAATTATTGATGACGACTTTTATCTAACACGGTCGTATATATATAAAATCAACGACGGTGTTATGTACAAACCGTCGGATATGTAAGTAATTTTTAAAAAAATTTATGACAGTTACATATCCTAAACCCTGAACACTTACCCTGAAATATATTATATATATTTTAATATATTGTATATATTTTAAACTCTTACTCTTAACCACTTACACTGAAATATTGTATATATTTTCGAATAAAAGGCTTAAACCTCCGGCCTCTTCTCACTTTCTTTTTACCCTCATTTTGTCTTTGCATCTCATGCGTGGACTATGGAGGGAGCAGGCGAGTGAGAGACATCGTGAGCTTACAACGTCCAACGAAATTCGACTACCGGAGCTTGAGCCGATGAAGGTAAACCCAAATCCACCCTCATCCCACCCCGACCTAGTGAAAACCGTTGTCAATTTGTTAGATTTGGCGATTTTAAAGTTTAAATTTTTTTATTTTGGCCCCTGCTTATCGTGCGTAGACTGTTGAGGGAGCAGGCGAGAAAGAAGTCATGAGCCGATGAGGTCTGACTAAATCCGATGACCGGACTTGAGCTGACAGAGGTAAACCCAATGCCAGACTCATCCCTCCCCAACCTAGTGATTTATGTTGTTAATTTGTGAGATTTTGGTGATTTGTAACTAAAGTTTAGATTTTTAATTTTTTGGGTTTGGTGGCCGTGGAGATGGCTATGATGGCTGACCCGGGGGTGTGGTGTGTGCCGATGTCGACCATTGGCCGATGGGCGATGGAACCTTGTCGGTACAAGGACGACAGTCACGTATTGGCCTATATTACTTGGTTATGTATTATCATTTGAAAATGTTTGTTAGTTTTTTTACCTCTGTGAAGTCTATATATTTTTATTGGTGAAGTCAGTACAAGGACGACAGCCACCCATTGCATGTCCTATTTTTATTGTTAGTTCTTCATATGTGTATCGATTAATACTGTGATTTCCTTTTAGGTATATAAATAATGAGTATGGATCGTTCATGGATGAATAGACGAATAGATCTGGAACAGAATGCAATCACGACAGAATTTATTCATGGTGTGGTGGGGTTTATTAACCAGGCAACATCTACTGAGCAATTATTTCGTGACCGACAATTACGATGTCCATGTCGTAAATGTGGTAATATGTGTAACACCCAGAACCGGGTGATACCGACGATAACCTGTGGAGCAATCCACGGGTCATCGAAGCCAAGGAACCACAACCAAGGAGATAAAACGATCAACTAAAAGGGAAGATTCATTCTAATCCATCCAAATGACTAAAATATGAAACTATTCCTCAACAGGAATCAATCAAACTCATGGAATAACAACAATATTCCAAAGATACAACCAAAATCAACAATCGGGTCTATTAATAGATAGATACATCAAACATGGAAACAAAAACGGAAGCTAAACAAAGATAATGGAAGGAAATCCTAGAGGCAACATCGTCTGTCCGCAGCATCCGTGTTGACACCGGAAGATGACTCCTGCCAAAACAAGCAGAGGTAATATCCGTCAGCCATCACTAGCTGGTGAGATGAAAAGAGACAGATAAACAAATGCCATAATCGAAAGGTAAATGGTGAACTGAAACGCACAAGTTCCAAAATATGCATTTTTGTACCGTACTAAATCCTTCATGAGAAATGGTGCAAAAACTGAAAGATATGTCACCGATAGTAAGCATCAGACATACTTAAATAAATACAAATCAAATCATGAAGTCCATAAGGTCCATACAACGACCATAAAATCGAAAAGTCATAAAAACTGAATCCCATCATAAATCTCAAGTAAATCACATTACATAAATACCAAGAGTCATACGAGACTTATAAAACAATTTGAGTCACACTAGACACGTAAATACTGGATCCAACGGAGAAAACTCTCCTTAAAATAAAACATGGGTCATCCAAAACACACAAACCAGGATGTCACTACAGCCGAGTAACCAATAGAAAACTCGTATTAAAACCAGTAAACAAGAATCGATAATAGATAAAATACTGGATCTTGCCATAACTGCATCTTTCACAACTGCTAGGATATCCCAGAACGCCAACTTGATACACAAATCTGGCATGGCATCCGCGAAGATGTACTATCAAGAGGTATTATCATAGTCCCTCCGCCGCGAACAAATTGACCTAAAGACGTTGTGACACCTATAGATGGCCTTGGTTTCTAAGAGAGAAGCACCCCAAGGACTTGAGAAAAATGCATACATATCTCTTGTCTCAAAACTGCCCAAGGCTATAAGTCTGCGGCCATGAACATCCATAAAACCCATCACGACACTATGGTCGAAATCATCAAAATATTATAAGACTGGATCAGATATCAAACACTACGGCATATATCAACCGTATGTAAAAGAGGTGAAAGTGAGCAAAATACATACACTTTTCGTGTACCACTAACCATACAACAACTCGCATGAGTCAAAAGAAAAGGTGACGAGGCTCGCATCAATCCAAACAAAGATAATGACTTCTCATAAAAGTCTTCCCAAATGGAAGAAGTAAACTCAATAATTCATAAAACACTCCACTACTCGTAGAGGAGAATAAAATCCGTCAATAAAACATATTCCAAACCATTCATGAAATGGTCCATAAATCAGATCACGAAGAGTCTAAACATGAATCCAGGAAAAGGAAACAATCATGACCCGAGAGTCTAAATCATACGTATATCATCATAGAGTTGTTCAAAGCTAGAGTGTAACATGGTAAATATCGGCTATAAGGAGAACTGATGAACCAATCAATGCTTTAAAGAACTTACTTACCAACCGTCTCATAAGATATCTCACCTGAGCAAGGTACAATCAATCACACCAAGAAATCCCTAACCAAGAACAAGTCGATCCACGGCTCACCAACGGTTCATGACAAACCCAGTCATGAAGCAAAAGTCTTAAAATTCACGAACATGATGAGATTACTAAGTCAAAATCGTACGAAGCTAGAACCATGCCAAACATTCCTAGATGAACATTTAACACGTGTCTAGGGTCGTTCCCTACCCCTCCCTAAACAATCCCCCAAATTCGGAAGCGATCGGACAAAAACAGTCCAAGCTCAATCCTCAGGGCCGGATATGCGGTCACCATAATCCGGATATCCACCCATCATGTGGATCCGAGGGCAGCAACTACCACAGGGATTCCGGATATCCGGTGAGCCTAGCCGGATATCCGACCCTGCATTCTGTAGAAAAAATGCAGAATTTCAACACATGAACCTCAACCAAATCCAAGTTAAAACTCAACCAAAACACATCCAACATACCATAAAATATGTACCAAACCATGCTACATCATCAAGGACCATCAACACACCCTAAATCACATGATCACTCAACCAAAAATCAAACCATACACTTGAAAACTTTGAACACAAAATGGTGAACCGTGAATCCATGAACAACTCATCAAAACTCAACTTCCATGCTTCTCACAAATCTCAAAAGGTAAAACAAACCATGTCAAAGCATCCATTACCATCAAATTCATGAAGAACCCAAAGTCACATCTTTAAAATTCACTCCAAGCACACTTCCCTGGAGAAAACCAAGTTTAACAAGAAACTTACCTCAAACTCACAAAATGGATGATCTCTCAAACTCCTCAAGGCTGCCAAAGTGAACTTCAACCATGGATCAAGCAAGCTCCAAGCTTAACTCAACTGAAAATGGTGAAATCTCCATGAATCTCCATGGATCTCCTCTTCACTTCTTTCTCCCTTCTTCTTCTCTTCTCTCCTTCTCTTCTCCTTGAATTTCCACGTGGGAATGAGCCAAAGAGGGGCTTAAATGGAGCCTTAAAACCCTCTTCCACCTCACTAATCCACTTCTACACTCCATCTAATCACATTAATGCAATCCCTTAAAGTCTACAAAATCAACTCAAGCTTAAACTAAGCTAACCCCCATAAACACGTCATCATACGTGGAAACTAATCCGAAATGCCTCAAACTCATCACCAAAAATCACGAAATTAAATCACGGTCACAACGAACCCAAATTCAAATCTACGAAAACCGTCACATCATAAACCGATCAACCCGTAAAAATCCACGGAGTCAGTATACGTCAATATGGTACTCGTTGGTCATGTCTCGTCATCCCAGTCATGTCGGTATCATGAAATCGATCGTATGATATGCAATGCAAAAAATAGCCGATTGGCCATAGAAAACCCGAGAGCACTATTCACGTAAACACTATTCACCAAAAAATTAGAAATCTCTAAAATGATATATCAATCATAAATAGATATAAAACAACTTAAAAATGATCATAAAATCACAGGGTATAACAGGCTAGAGACTCCCAAGTCCATAAAGTATATGTTAAGCATAGAACCGATTCCTTAATACAGGAATGATGGATCCCCTCTTAAGTGCTCACAACCTTCATACACAAGACCTCATACCCAACGGTTCAACCTATGTTCACCCTTGGCTAGGGCTAATAGGAATGATGTCAAAGCATGAGACCCGACGTACAAGGCACCATAACGCTCTTAGGTCAAAGGATTATATAAATACAATCATTAGATAATTCTCATTAAAAGTTAGTATTAATTACCATTGAGAATTATCTAAGTGTCATATTCAACACACTTAGTCTCTACTAAGCGCCCACGCAATCATCTGATGTTGCACTAACATCAATGGCCAACGAGATATGCCACCCTTAACACTTTAGGCGATGAACTACATGATCGTCTATCCGGATCATCAATGTCCCATCTCGAGATCCTAAGACGATGAACCATTTGTGTCTTTATGCTTTAAACTACTAGAGTCTCCATTATTGTGATTACTATCACGATCTCCAAAGTGCATAACTCTAGACATGGGACTTTATGATGTTGTGTTTAACCAAAATAAAAGAATCGATTCCAACATAATCGATTGCGCATGATAAATGATTGACTTTTATTAATGATAAAAGTAAATATCTTGCTAATATTCGCATAAAAACTGAATCATATAAATGTATTTGCCCACTCGAGTCCCCGACCCGGTTGGCTTGATGGGCGTACACTTTCAAACATAACCGGTTAGCTCTAGAAAGAAACCTTGCATATGTGAAACAAGTGTGGATTAGAAAGGATTTTTTACATGCTTCATATAAGAAGGGACCCAAACAAGTTTGGGTTCCTAAATCTAATCATTGATTTGTTTTTGTAGGCGTCGATGAGAGGAAGCAACTTGTGGTACCTGGATAGTGGTTGCTCACGACATATGATGAGAACTAAATCAAATTTTCTCTCATTGATATCCTATCATGGTGGAAGTGTGACTTTTGGTGATGATAAGAAATGTGAAATCATTGGTATACATAAGATAGGTAAGTCACCAACACAATTCTTAGATAATGTGTACCACGTGAAGGGCTTATACCATAATCTTCTTAGCATTTCTCAACATTGTGACCGTGGAAACAAAGTAGAATTCACCATGACTAATTGTAAGATTGTGAATCGTAAAACCGGTGAACTTATGTCAGAAGAAAAACGGCACAACAATGTTTACAGTGTGCTTGTAGATTCCATCTCCGAAAATAGTCTTACATGCTTAAGTGTGTTGAATGATGATCTTACTTTATGGCATAGTAGACTAGGACAAGCAAGCATGACTTTGTTGAACAAATTGATAAATTAAGACTTGGTAGTCGATCTTCAAAAGATAAGATGCCAAAGTGACAAAGTGTGTATGTGCAAAAGGGAAACAGGTTAGGACATCATTTAAACCTAAAAGCATTGTGAGTACCTCACGACCTTTTGAATTGTTACATATGGATCTATGTGGACCAATGAGCGTGATGAGTCGTGGAGGTAAGTTTTTCATACTTGTCATGGTAGATGATTACTCTCGCTTCACTTAGACTATCTTCTAAGCCTCCAAAGATCAATCCTTTGATGAGTTTGTTGCTTTTGTCAGGCAAATGGAGCGAAGAGGATATCAATTGGTGACCATACGTTTTGATCATGGAACCGAGTCTGAGAAAATCAAATTTATATCCTTTTGTGAGGAACATGGTGTGGAATACAATTTTTCGCCTTCTAGATCACCACAACAAAATGGGATAGTGGAGAGAAAGAAAATGACATTGAAAGACATGTGCAGAACCATGTTGATAGCTAGTGGTCTTCAAAAACAGTTTTGGGCCGAAGCCATTTCCACTGCATATTATATCATCAACTTAGCGATGATTAGACCAATGTTGAAAAAAACTCCTTATGAGCTTTTTAAAGGAAGAAAACCCCACATAGCCAATTTTAAAACTTTTAGAAGCAAATACTTTGTACACAATAATGGGAAGGACCACTTGGGCAAGTTTGATGCTAGGAGTGATGAAGGAGTTTTTCTTGGCTATTCCACACATAGTAAGGCATATAGGAATTGTAACAAGAGGACTATGTTCATGGAATAGAGTGTTCATGTCATTTTTTATGAATCAAATGTCATATCTAATCATATCCTGCAGGATGATGACCATGAGATTGGGTTGACACAAACAACAGAAAATCCAGCATCCATAAATGAGGAACTGAAACCCACAGCAGAAGGAACACGCACCGAAACAACACCAACAGACTTGCTGCCAGTGACAGGGGAAACAGGAGAAGGAACAACCCCCTTGCAGTCACTTGAAGCCGAACCAGAATAACAAATTTAAGATCCAATGATACAATCAGATCAATTAGCTGAGAAGCAAACTCCACCTTCACAGTTGAGACAACGACAACCTTGGAAGTACCAAAACTCTCATCCAATGGAATTGATCATTTCAGACATAGACAAGGGAGTCTAAACCCGCTCCACCATGAATAATTTTTGTTTATTTTCTGGTTTTCTATCATACATAGAATCAAAGAATATTGTTGGTGCATTGCAGGATGAGGATTGGGTCATGCCGATGCAAGAGGAACTACATCAGTTTAAGAGAAATTCCGTGTGGCACTTAGAGCCAAAGCCAAAGCATAGAACTATTATTGGAACAAAATGGATGTTTCGAAATAAGTTGGATGAGCATGGGAACATGACTAGGAACAACGCGAGACTAGTTGCTCAAGGATATAACCAAGAGGAGGGCATCGATTTTGATGAGACGTTGTCACCAGTTGCACGCATAGAGGCTATCAGATTATTGATTGCCTATGTAGCCCACAAGAAGTTTAAACTTTTCCAAATGGAAGTAAAAAATGTTTTTCTAAATGGTTACTTAAAAGAAGAGGTTTACGTAGCATAACCCCTGGTTTTAAAAATCCGAATTTTCCGCGTTATGTTTTCAAATTATACAAAGCACTTTATGGTTTAAAATAAGTCCCTAAAGCTTGATATGAACAGTTGTCTAAATTTCAAATGAAAAATGATTTTCAAAGAGGAAAAGTTGATAAAACACTTTTTCTTAGGATTAAGGTAGAACATTTATTAGTTGTACAAATTTATGTGGATGACAATATATTTGGTGCAACTAACAAATATTTGTGTGAAGATTTTACAGAATTGATGAGTAGTGAATTTAAGATGAGCATGATGGGTGAGCTGAATTTTTACCTTGGTCTACCAATCATGTAGATGAGAGAAGTGTTGAGAAATCTGGAAATGTAAACAATCTCTCAACCTCACCAAATCAATGAATTAAGCTCAATGACAAAGCAACACTCAAAGAAGAACAAATGAGAAATTCAAATTCTCACTTTCTGGGAAGAAGAACACTTAGGAATTTTTCACCTGGGTTTACAATACAACAGTATT
>JAOWBR010162742.1:0-12131 GCA_028571145.1 Dionaea muscipula
TAGAAAATAGAAAATTCAAATCAAACGCGTTTTCTGTTTTCTACAAAACAGAAAACAAAAAACGCAGTAAACCAAACGCAGCATTCCCCAATGATACTTCAATCAGTCAAGGAAGAAGTAAACCTTGACAAGTTACTTACATGGGTAACACAACAAGACTCCAGGTCAAAAGATAAAACTTATAAGAAATGATATGACGACTATATAATCACCTGTTTAATCACTTTTCGTAGAACGGATCCCATCAGAAATCCGCAGTTAACCGTGCTAACTCTACAGTTAAGCATGCTAGGATTGGAGTAATCCTAGGATGAATGACCTCTTGAAAAGTGTTATCCGAGAATGGGTATAGGTAGTCTAGTCAGTCGCCATATTAGGTCTTGATAAGCTTTGTACCCGGGTTCAGACTAGGCAGTAGGCCCGAGGTGTTACAATGACCTTTCCCACAAACTCTTTCTTACCTCATCAAGACCTTAACTTTGATACATCAATCCCACATCGGTAGGTGAGAGAAGATTGAGATTGAATATAAACCTAATAAGTTTTATATTTGTCAAAAACACTTAACCTTTTCGAATTAAAAAAACAAAAAGGCCTGTTAAGTTGTGATTGGTAGGGCTTACACCCATCTTTTGTAGGGAATGTCGACTATGAGGATCACTAAAACCAAGGCAACAATAGTAGACAATGTGAAGAGTACAGCGTTGACATCACTGCTTACTTACTCTACCAAGTCAAATACAGTTTCCTCTAACTTCCCCAAAACCAAAAAAATAACGCCTAATCAATTCAGCACATATTTTCCAGTCCTATTCACTCTTTTCACTAGCCATGAAAATTGCACCATGAGGCATGAATTAACTTAGAATCTGAAAATAAATGCTTCACTGCTTCCTAAATAATTACCCACGAAGACCAATAATCCAACATCTAAATGAAGCCTATGCACTGAATATCTCCTCATTCACATTTGAGTCACAAAATTACAACGGACATCTTAGGAAGGATTCTAAACACAAAGAAATAGATGAACTTAAGTGAGTAAGCTATAAAGACATACCAACAGTGGGCCTTGGTGTGGCCCTTATCTTTAAGATTTCTGGGCGAGGGATGATGGACCCTGATGCTCCTATTCCCCTTGCCACTCTTACCTTTGTTCCATCCTCGAGATATCTTATGCCTATTTTGCATGGTTTCCTGAAACATCAACAACTGATAGTGGGATGACAGTACAAAGAGGCTCTCAAGGGGGGAGTCACAATTGTAGCCAGAAAGATATCCCTACGCTGTAACAGGGTCAAGAACTTGCACATTTGAAACATGCAGAGGAGCTTCAACTGTGAAAATCCCACCTTCATGACCCTGTCCTTGTTTGATATGTTTCTTCACCTGCAACCAAAGAATGGGAATCCAATGCCCCATGAGCATTAAGTCTCATTCATGTTCTAAAGAAGCATTAAGTCTCATTCATGTTCTAAAGAAAGAGGAAGGGAAGTAGAGTAGACACATAATCCAATCTAAACTTCTAGCTATGCAGTGACTAGTGAGGCACATCTAGTAGGAAATAGCTTCACATGATTGTAGGAAATAGTCCCCCTTAAGAGCGGGGGACGCTGGGGCAATTGGAACGAACTCTTCCCCCTATTTCGGGAGCCATTTGAAGGAGGGTACTCGCTAGCCGAACTGCTTCAAAAATATCCCCTTCGATTTGTTGTGAATGAAAAAGGAGAATGGAAGTACGATACGAGCTATTTGAGTCGCTGGTCAGATCTCTTGCCCCTGTGTCAAGATCTCGGATAGGATGCCAAAAAGATTCAAGAATTACTCAACAAAAACCGGTTGAATCCAGATAACGAGCCAGTTCAACATAGCAAATAGCATGGTTATCAACTATAAGATCAGAATTTCAATTATTTACAGTATAAAAATATGCTCATTGTGATTGACCCGGAGAAATTTATTTACGAACATTCAGATTTCTTGTCACTGTTCAAATTTTAGAGAAAGGCATGCATAATTGAAGACTAAAACTGGACACATTACCAACCAGCAAAGCAAATGTGGGTTAAAACGTTTGATGCAAGAAAGTGTGCCAACTTCGATTTTCCACAAGTAAATGCAAATTTTATTGCATAAATTCAGGGGACACGACTAATTAAAGGCATCCTCACCAAGTTTTTGCCCTCCACTATGACACGATTCTGAGACCTTATTACACGCTTGATGGTGCCAGTCTCACCTTTATCCTTGCCCCTAATTATCATGACCTACAACCAAGAGAGATTCAGATATGAATATGTATACTCGAAGGCCAAGCAGATGCATGTGCTCTTCTTCACTTACATTATCACCTCTCACAATCTTCCAGTTCTGTATTAACTTTTGAGCTGCTTTCCATCCCATTCTACAAACAGATCAAATGAAAGTCTTCTCCACAGATATTTAATGGCACAAAGCAAACAACACTCAAATCATATGACACATTCATCATTCAAGAAAACAAGATAACAATACAGGCATGCATTCTATCATAGGTAGGGATGGAAAAAATATACCAAAATACCAAACCAAACCGTACCATACCGTTACCAAACTGAAAAAATACCGAAATTTCGGTATCAGTATTATACCATACCGAAATACCGAATTATTCGGTACGGTAGCGGTATCTGGTTTTGCCTATACCGCTTCCTTATAGAAAATACCAAAATACCAAAAATATACTTAAAATGAATAAAATTAATCAATGATACTAGTGTAGCTCAGTACTGTATGGATTAGAGTTCAAGCTGTCATGACACCCTATTGTTTTATCCATAATTCTTTTGTTTTAGGGTGTGAAATTATCAGAATACTGAATACCCTTGAATCCTTAAGCCTCTTTTTCTTTATTTCTCCTCTTGCTAATGTTGCTTGTTTTATTTCTTCTCTTGCTAATGCTGCTTGTTTTATTTCTTCTCTTGCTAATGCGGCTTCTTGTATCCCTAATGCTGCTTGTTTTATCCCCTGAATCTGCTAATGTTGCTGGCTTGCTGTTGCTTCTTTTGATGCTACTGCTAGTTTTTTTTATCTTGCTACTCTACATTTATCACTTGTTCTGCATTTATCAATTGTTGTGCTGAAAATGCTTCTGCTGGTTATCCACCTATGATTCATAGGTGGAGTCGACTAATCTATTGCTGCTACTGTGAAACAAGTCCTCGTCCCTAATCGCAATGATCCAATACTTTAAGCAGAGAAGTGTTCGTTTCACTATCCAAACTACAATCCAAAGAAGAACTTGAAAAGATACAGCGATGCTCGACAACTGGATTTCATAAAAAAAAAAACGCAAGAGAACAAACCACATTTGAGAAGGTTCTTCTATACTGAGGAACCATACTGAAGACGGTGAATCCAATAGCCAAACAGACTACACATCCTCTCCATTCTCTCAAATTGAACATGAAACCTACTGTTGACATACAATCAAGCCACAGATTCTTCCCCCTTGAACTTCTAAATAGATTCTAAACATCCTAAACCCTAACAAAAAATTTGTGGGCACCAGAAAACTGATATTTTCACCATGATAACAGACCCGTGTCCAATTGACCAAAATGATAGTGACCCAGATCACAAAGGGGCATATGCAAAATGGGGTTGGATTCCACCTGGGCAATTTTTGATCGAGGAGCCTAAACCAATTCTCAAACCTTCCACTGATTAGGTTCATTCCACCTGTAGGGGGAATGGCCCCTCGACCATAGTGGGAAAAAGGGGGGAATCGCCGCCGGCGACGGCGGGATGTTCTGAGTCCGGGCAAATGCAAAGCGATATGAAAGGAAATGATAGAGAGAGAGAGAGAGAGAGAGAGAGCGCTTGCCTGCGGCTGCGATTGATTATGGGGAAGAGCCTGAAGGAACAAACAGAGAGAGAGATAGGGAGAGAGCGCTTGTCTGCTTGCTTTGCTTCCGCTTTGCAGTCAGCCAGTCACTCCTCAACACCAAAACGCTGATCCGACCCGAATTCTCATTTATATTGCTAGTTACATTAGGCACTGCCACTTATTGCTCATTACTTTGCGCATGTGCGCGACCGATATATTTTTTTTTTTTTTTCAATTTTATCTCTAACGGCAGTATACTATCATTTATAGGATATATAAATGGTAGTACATTACAGTTTCTTGTGTCTGAGACAAAAAAAAAATAACATGGTTGTCCGTTCATTTACCACAAAAAAAAAAAACAGAGCAAAGCTCAAAGACGAATCGGCGGACGGCGAGGAGAAGACAAAATTAACGAGATCCGGCGATTAGGACTTAATTCGAGTGAGGTAAGTTCCAATTTATTGATTCCATGCCTTGATTTGTGTATTTGATTCGATTAGGATTTCGATTTTGGTTAGGCTTTTGATTTGGTTAGGGTTTCGATTTTGATTCGGGTGTGGTGGTTGGCGGTGGTTTTGGAGGCCTAAGATGGTTGTGGAAGTGTGTGAGGGTGGTAGTAGGTGGTAGTGGTGGTCGTTGGTGGCAGAGCAGGCGGCCGGTGGTGGTGTGAGGCGTGTGTGAGGTTTTTGTGGTGGTTGGAGGTTGTGGTTGTGTTTGAGGACTGTCGGAGTGTTGTCGTGGCTGCTGGAGCCGATTTACGCACGTCTCCGACGATGTGTGAGGTTTCTATGGTGAATTGGTAGTGTTTGAATGGTGGTTGGAGGTTGTGGTTGTAGTTGAGGGCTGCCCTCCTTGGCACCCCTTGGCACTTGCTCTTGCCCTCGGTATGATTGCTTCAGTGCCTCATGAACCATTCCCATAATCGGCATGGCTGTATCCTGTATAGGAAAGTAGTATAATATACTTACTGAGACCATATACCCATCCGAAAAATTCAACGTCCAAATCAGCCTAGAAGATCCGACCACTTTGCCAAAGAGAAAATACCATGGGTATAATCTGAGACAGAGAAAAAGCGAAACCCAGAGAAAGAAAGAAGATTAAGCTTACAAATCTTTCCACTTTACATCTGGGGATTATGTTGAGGCTTTGGAGATGGTACCAGAATACGTTGGCAGCTCACCCATTGAAGACCCAGATGATCAGTTCTGGTTTGATATGGGGTTTCGGTGATATTGCTGCCCAATCCATCACCCATTTGACCTTTAAAGGCAATCGCGGATTCTCTGCCGCTGTAAGCCCCTCTCTCTCTATTTTGATTGTTGGACATTTTCACTGTTTGGGAAAATGGGTATCTTTGATTCTTTGCTCGGATTGTGTTTCAATGAACTCAGACATTGCTAGGGCTTATTCTCTATTGAGAAATCATCAAAACATGGTCAATTACATGGTTCCAATGTTTTGAGTTGTGTTTGTTGTTTGGGGAATAGGGTTGGGAGCATGGAGGTGCTGTCAAATTTTTTGGGAGAGAAAAAGTTGGTGCATCTTTTGACTCGTTTGCATTCTTGAACTAATGGGCAAATTTTTTGGGAGAGAAAAATTTGGTGCATCTCCCTTCCCATGTTCGTTCTCATTCGTTTGTGCTGCTCCATTGTGCCATCAGTTTGTGCATTGAGTACTGAGATCTGGAGAAATCACACAAAAGAAGAAGAGGTCTAGGCCAGTTAACCCTGTTAAGCATTCTGATCAATGGGGTATTCTCCTTTTGTTTCAGTATCACTCCGGTCTTGCACTTCAGAAATGCTTTATTGTCGTATTGGTTTATGGTATGAAGTGTTATTATCTGGTTCAATCAGTGGTAGCTGATGGACACCTTAGGTGTATGATGGTAATATTTCTCTGACATTGATTTCAGAACACCCATAAACTCAATGACTTGGATATTGCTGATGGTTTGAGATTTTAGGGTTTGTGATTTTGAACCAAAGCTTATGAAGTACACTATTCTGATCTTAGGTATGGCTAGGCTCCTTGTCGCACTCTCAAATGATGTCATATTGAGTTCATCATCATCTATGACCTTTTTCCACTAGTTGCAACATCTTGAGATTCTCATTAATCACACTTTCCTCCGGGTTTTCTTCGGTTTTCCTCTACTTCTCTTCTCTTCTAACCGAATCATATCTCCCCTCCTAACTAGGTCCTCACATGTTCTACACCAAACATTCTATGCCTACCTTAAACGTTTCTCCCTCATTCTACCTTCGGTGTTACTCTAACTTGTTTACACATATCCACGTTTCTCACACTTTATCTTTCAAAGTAATGTCATGCCACCATCGGTACATACGTATCTCAGCTACTACTAATGTGTGTGTGACTACACTCTGATCAATACATCATGGCACGTTTAGTTGCGGTCTTATAAAATTTACCTTTCAACCTCAAAGGTATCGCACTCCTCCATTTCTGCTACCCTACATCGATCATATGGGTCACGTCCGCATCAACTTCTCCATCATCTTGAATAGTAGAATCAAGATACTGAAAACTACTTATTGTATATTAACTCTAACCATCAACCTTAACTTGTGCAGCATCTATCCAACCATTACTAAAAGTAAATCTCATGTATTCCTTCTTTCTCTTCCTAATTTTAAAACCCATTGCCGGAGGCGCTGAAGCATAACAAAGTTTCTCAACTTAGCCTCTATCCCTTCCTTAGTCTTATCCATCAAAACTATATCATCCGCGAATAACATGTACCAATGTAACTTTTCCTTGGGTACTTTTAGAGATTTTATCTAGAACCAACCCAAAAAGGTAAGGGCTTAAGGAAGGCCCTTGGTGAACTCCAATTTTCACCGAAAAATCACATGGGTCCCCTTTTGACGCTTGTCCAAGACCTATTGTTCATGTCTTTAATGAAAATAATATGTTTATGATTAGCTCCTTTCTTTAGCAACACCTACCATACCACATCTCATTGAACATTATGGTAGGCTTTCTGGAGATTAATAAAATCATGTGTGGATCCATCTTAGGTCAAAATTTCTCCATCTCATTATGGATAGCTTCCATTGTAGAATGCCCTGACATGACTCCAAATTGGTTTTCCGATACTATGGTTGTTCCTCTTGACCTTTGTTCCACCATCTTCTCCCGTAACTTCATCGTATGATCCATAATGCCCTGATAGGCTGATAGTTAGCACACTATTGAATGTCTCCTTTATTTTTATGGTACTACACAATTGAACTCCTCCAAGCATTGGACACGTGTGACAAAGATCATAATTAAAAAGCTCACAACCACTTTTCTCCAACGAGCCCTAAAATGTTCCAAACTTCGATAAGCATCCAATGTGGATCCATAGCTTTCTTAAGACCCATCATCCTCAATGCTTTTTGTACTGCTGACGGCTTGGTTAATGATATATACTTACAAGTCTATGCCGTAATATATTGAGTTCTTGGATGAAAATATTGCCAACTGGTTTAGGTATCTTTAACTTTCTCACTTGGTTCATCTTGTTCATTGTTGTGGGAGGTACTGTATTTTTGTGATGGTCCTTAATTTAGCTTGCTATCTGGTTCTTACTATTCATGGGACTCATAGTAGCCTGTTTATCTATTTAACTGCTAGCCAGACCAGCAGATTTGGTGAGGTTAAGATTTGTTGTTACCCTTTGATAGTAGATTTGTTCTTACACCTTGACAGTTTAGTTGTTTGTTAAATTGTCAAGATCGTGGAAAGATCTTGTATCTGTATGGCATTATATGTCTGTAATGTGGTCGTCGAAAATAGGAAGCACCGATTTATATTCTTCATTTTGTTTTCTTTTTTCACTTTTCTTGGGCATTGTAGAATTATATCGTTTTTTCATTGAACAGGATGAGCACAAGGAGTTACGGATCAATTGGAATAGAGTTGCGGCAACAAGCTTGTTTGGGTGCGGGTTTGTAGGACCCGTGGGCCACTTCTGGTTAGTGTTTATCCCTCATAGTACTACATTGATTGCGAACTATCCTGATCTCTAAGTGGAAATATTTATACCAAAAGTGCATGGTGACTTGGCCTATGGTGAAGTATAAATCAATGTATGTTTCTGATCCTTTGGTGTTGATTTTTGCTAACTGTTCTATAGGGTTGTTTGGGGGGATAATATAGTGCCCCGCTCTTTATGAAGTTGGACTTGAATCTCTATCTTGATTGCACGTGTCTAACATGTGGCATTAGAAGTGGGCAACTGGTTTGAGGCCCCCTCCTCCCCCAACCGAAACAAAGCGGCCCACAAGACTTAATATAAGACCCCAGGTCGAAAGATGAAATTTATAAGAAATGATATAGCGATTGATATCACCATCTGGTTAACTATTTTTCGTAGAGCGGATCCTATTAGAACTTCACAGTTAAGCGTGTTTGGGCTGCAGTAGTCCCAAGATGGGTGACCTTCTGGGAAATGCTCGCCGAGTACGGATGTGGGCAGCCAATCTCCATATTAGGTTGTAGTAGGCTTTATATCCGGATGGTGGGCCTTAGGTCGTGGGCATGGGATGTTACATATGGTATCAGAGATAATTCCCAACCGAAACTGTGTGCAACTTTAAGTGCTATTCCGTCAGAGGTACGGTTTGAGTCACCTGGGTGGAGATTGTTGGTCTTGTTAAGGACGACAAGACCTTAAGTAGGGGAGAGTATAATACCCTGAGTCGAAAGATGAAACTTATAAGGAATGATATGACTACTATATCACATCCTGATTAACCACTTTTCATGGAACGGATCCCATTATAACTTCGCAGTTAAGCGTACTTGAGTTGGAGTAGTCCTAAGATGGGTGACCTCCTGGGAAGTGCTCTCCGTGTACGGGTGTAGGTAATTAGTCTTCATATCAGGTCGTGATAAACTTTGTATCCCGGTGGTGGGCACAAGGCGTTACACTCAACATGTTGGGTGCTACTCTTGGTAATATGTGATTCAGTGGATTCGCAACTGGAAGTTTCCAAAGGCCAAAATAATCAGGTTTTAAATCAGTTGCAACAACCAGATGCATGTCATAGTGCTCTATCACTGTGTTCTTTGAAAGGGGCGGAAAGAGATTCATGAATAGCTTAACCAGTTTATTATTTATGCATCAATCATGACCTTGGTGCATATGGCTTCTAATTTTAGCAATTACCTAGTGCCTCTACATGCAAACTTTTCTGGCTATGCTTATTTGCTCCGTTTCGTGAAGCATGTGGTTGATTTACTATCATCTCGTTATTATTACCTACTACTACTACTTTACATTCTATGGGATGATTGGTGTTGCTTTGGTTATCAAAATGTAATTAAAGGTTTTAACTAAACTTATCGTCCTCTTTACCATCCATAAAGTATAATCTCTCATCCATTTGCACCTCTTAACTGGTATATCAGTTGCCTTTCTCCCCATGATCAAACCATCTCCACTGCCTCTGTCTCGTCTTACATTGCCTTGGTGTTACTTTGAGTTCTCTAAAATATTAAACAGTTCTTTTCTCTATTTGTCAGAGGCCCCTAGAGGCCTGAGCACATAGTAAAAGGTTTGTAGCTGCTATTTGGAAATGTAAAAGACATTTCTACAGAATACTACTGCAAAAAGAATTTGACAACCATAGATTGAAATATGTAAATTTATCCACAAAATGTTGTGTACAGAATCATGCTAAAGCCAAAACCAGCCTTTTTAGTCTACTTTTGGCTGGAGAGATGAGGATAATGTTTAGTCCTTGGACTTTTATTTAGTTTCCTTTTTTTTTTTTTAATTGAAGGACTGGTGCAGAAAAAGTTGGGTATTAGTTATAGATCATGTACATGTACATTTCTCTCTGGTGCAGGTATGAGGGTCTAGATCGGATTATTCGGCATCGACTGAAAATGCAACCAAATTCCTTCCGGTTTGTTGGCACTAAAGTTGCTCTTGATGGAATAATCTTCGGGCCATTGGATTTACTCGTCTTCTTCACTTACATGGGCTTTGCTAATGGAAAGACGGCTCCTCAGATAAAGGAAGATGTGAAAAGGGATTTCATTCCAGCTTTGGTTTTGGAAGGAGGCATATGGCCAATCCTTCAGGTTGCAAATTTTCGATATGTTCCGGTGAGGAATCAACTTCTCTATGTCAATTTCTTCTGCTTGTTGGATAGCTGCTTCTTGTCATGGATCGAACAACAAGAAGATGCACCTTGGAAGCAGTGGTTCGTGGCTCTTCTTCCTTCAACGGAAAAAAGAGGCCATGGTGGATGATAGCATGCTCGCCAGTTTTGCTTTGCTTTAATCTATCTGAGAAGCCAATTGTCGATGAATTGAAGACAGAAAATTGATAAAATATAATCAAATCAAGTTTCCTGGAAATGAAGATGATTAGTTAGTCTTGAACATTGTCTACAGCATACATTGAGCTATGGAGCCATGAAGCCTCATCGCATCATGGTAGGTTTATGGTTTTCCCCTTTTACCAAGGAAGTGTGGTGTATCTGCAGCTCGGTTTTCTTGTTTGGAATTGTTGTGATGCGGAAAGAGAAGGTTATCAATGAAGCTTTTTCTGTTTCTCTGCTTGATTCATATTTTTTAGCTTTGTGAAATATACACTGCTTTTTGTGGGTAAGGCGCCGGTGGGTGACTACTGTGATGAGACAGACTGATCTTGTAAGCTTGGTTGGTTATTCAACTACTTTAAGTTTTCTTTTATGAGTGAGGAGTTCAAATTACTTGGCAGGGATATGGTGTGCTGCAATCTCTCATACAAGCTGGCTGGGTATTGTATTCATCAATGCAGCGCGATCAGGATGATCGCCAGCATGAAAAAACGCAAGGGAATATCAGTTTGTTTTGGTTTCAGGCAGCGTCTCGCTGTGCACTTGGATATCATGATAGAGGAAAACTAGAATTGATTACAGTTTTTGCAGCTATCTGTATTTTGTTTTCGACCGCCCGCCATGCCAGTGCCATGATGCAATGCAGAGACCACCCACCTTCACATCAGATTCAAAAAATGGAACATGTCATGCCTCAATCACTTTGCAAGAATTGCAAGCATCCTACAAATTGGACAAGAAGAAAGAACCGAGTGTTACGTACAGGTCGACTCAAGAGCTGAGTTTTACAATGTCACCCGGCCCCTCAATATGTAAGTTTATATATGTTGGGAAAATGTTTAGTAAAGGAAAAACCATAATCAGATCGGAAAAAGATTTCCATGTTTCCTAGTTGTGGAATCTTTCTGAATCCATACAATTTGAGCTTGCCGTTATAAATTTATTTCTGTTTGTTCTTTGAATTGCAGAACATATTAGTAAATACAGATGGCCAGCTTTCTTTCAATACTTGAATCATCACTCGAAGTCAAAATGGTAAAATTGAATGAGCCACAAAATCCAACAAATACAGATGATCATTTTGGAAATATTTTTAAAATCTTCTGTCTGAAATATTTCTAAAATCTGGATGATTGGATTTGAGCTACAAATCCAACAAATCTCCACCTTGACGCAAATCCTCTCAAAGATCAACAAAAGCAAACATGATAGTGGCATCACAATTAACACTTTCACTCCTCTAATAGTGGCATCACAATTAACTCTCCCTCCTCCAAAATGTCACGCATTCGAAATGACCATAAACTGAAACTGATCTTCCATCAAACTTCTCGATATCAAACTTCGTCGCCATTGAAAATTCCTCGAATAATCAACTAAAAACAAATCTTTAGCTCTGATACCACTTGTAAGGGATAAAGGGTAGTGAAACCTTTAATGCGAAAATCCCTAGAACCGTCGATCCAAGAGAGGCAATCACAATGCAAACGAAAAGGGAGAAGAGAAAAGAAGATCACACAAGGGGATTTAATGTGGAAACCCTAAAACAGGAAAAAATCACGGGCGGAGGAGCAATCGACTATAGTGATCAAAGAGGAATACAAATAGGGTGTAGAAACCCTAGCAGAGAGGCTCACATCATCTAAATCCTCTTGATAATAAAACCCTAAATATATAAATATAAATTAAAAGATAGATCAGCAGATTCGATAAATCTAAAAAAATATAGAAAATATTTTCAAAATTTTCTGTCTGAAATATTTTCAAAATCTGGATGATTGGATTTGAGCCACAAATCCAACAGCCAAAATAAGAGATTTTAATCCTTATAAAAGAGAAAACGATTTTTTTTCACCCCTTTCACACGGCACGATTTTTTTTCACCCCTTTCACACCCATGCCGAGTCGGGATACTG
>JAOWBR010162753.1:0-21303 GCA_028571145.1 Dionaea muscipula
GAATTTGAGACGATAAGGAACTACCTGGAGAAGAAAGGCAGCGAGGACGAGCCCACAAGGATTGACCAGCTGCCCTCGCGATTCTTCGATGCCTTCATAATGCAAGGCATCCGACCCGTTCTCATCGAACGGAACCGGATCGTTTGCTCCTTCAGGGTCCCTCCTCGCCTCCTGGTTTGTGGCTAGCTGTTAACTGTTTAGCTTTGCCGTCTCTCCAATTTGAATCCAGAATCTCTTTAATTGTTTTTTTTTTTTTTGGGGGGGGGGGGGGGGGGAGGTGTGGGTAAGTGGTATCATTATGACACCCCAATACAGCCCGCCTACCAACCACACCTTAACGGCCACCTCAACAACATGACATTTTATCCTCTTCATCTTGGAAAGGTTAAGCATTGAATAAGGATGGAACCTTTTTGGCATTCTCAATATCTCTTCTCTCACAAATGTAGGATGTAGATCTCCTACATTTTAAAGCACTGTCATCCTCGTGAAGACTAAAGATCATCCAATCATGTGATATTTTGGTCCACTGCACTAAACCCATTAGGATAACCTGGTTCTGATACCATTTGTGACACTTACATTTTTATCCTTTCCAACTAGAAAAGTTAAAACGTTGTTAATGAGGGCCAAACCTTTTTGGCATTAAATCCAATCTCAATTTCTCCTCTCACACAAATGTCAAAGTTAGATATTACGATCATATAGCCAGGAAAAAAAATGATGCTTTGAAGAAACTTTTCAGTTAGTTTCTTCATTTCTCTTGTGTAGCAATATACCGCATGAGATCAGAAAAATAGGTGGAAGAAGAATGTGTGCCAAAAGGTGGTAAATCTTTGATGGTTTTGATTCTGGACAAAACAGAGACCAGACCAATTTACTCCACCTAAAACTATGTCCAAAGCAGATATCGGTTCTGCTGAGTATTTTTATTGGTCTATAGGGCTGCTCTTCTAGTTGAAATCCTGTGCTAGTTTCTCCTCTTTTTAATGTCCTAATGGCTCGGGGCTTTTTTCTGGTTAGCCGGTTTCATTGCTATTAAGGTCATGTTGCTCCCCACTTTCATCAACTTAGACTTGGGGTTAACAAAGGATATATGCACTTTTATGTGGTTCCATTGAGATTTTGGGGACTTTCACATGCGGAGAAAAGCAAATATACATAAAGATGTCAAGCAAAGAGAAAAGTAACAGAGGGTGACAATGAGGGATTATAAGCATGAGGAGCTGTATATCCATCTATGCAGTGCAAACCAATATTAATGTACACAAGAGCTGGATCTTCCTTCATCTTTTATGGTAATCAGATCATGTAAATGCTTACAGTAAGATTCTTACCCTATTAGATTCATGTTTTGTTCAGTTTAGTTTGTGTCAGAATGCGGTCCTCATCCCATTTATCACCTTGTCTGTAGGGGGTAACTTGATTGGTTTGCTAGTCTGTAGCTAGTTTCTCTTGGTTTACTGTTGTGTGGTAGTACAAACGTTTCAGATTAGTTTGCAGTTGGTTCTTTTTGTGGGGCTAAACGTGTGAGATTATGGCTATATGCTGCTCAAGGCAGTGATTTGCTGCATTTGGAAGCTGGAAGATATGTACCTGCATTGCCTTTGCACCATGTACCCTTTGTTTTTCCCTTTCTACTTCCCATTTTAGTTTTCAGTTTTTTTTATTTTCAATTCAACAAGCTGTCTCATTTTCACAGAAGGAAGCCAATCAAAAAAGAATAGGGAAGAAGAATCATTAATAGGGTTGGAGAATCAATGATATTCAAAAATATATTCTATCATGTGTTATAGATGTAAGCCGTAAAAAAAGTCACAAACATAAGCAATGGTCTGGCAATCAATAGCATTCCTAGTTCTATTTTAAGTGGAGTCTCATCTTCTTATCTTCCTTATTCATCTACGTGTGCTCCAATCGATTCCTATATTTCAACCAACCTATTCTTCTTTTCCAATCCATTCATTTTCCAAGCTCCACCGTCACTTAGCTAGTCATTTATTTTCTTTTTATTTGCACCTTTTTTCCTTTTTTTTATAGTTGTATATTAAGTAGTTGACAGACAACGCAATATATTTGTCGAACCTTATGTGCATCCGACAGATACGTATGGTCGACCACACCTAATGAGAAGAGGTCGTGGTAATGATAATGATGATGATAGTTGTTGGTCGAAAAGTGTAGTTTATTGTATTGGAAGGTAGGAGAAACAGGAAATGATCGAAGAAGACGTGGCATGAAGTCCGAACGGATACATGTGGCTGACCCCATCTAGTGGTATTTTTGGTCATGAAGATGATGATGATTATAATTGGTTGTTGTTCCGTCTTATTTGAGTTTTTTGGTTCTAAACCGTGGTTTCAAATGTTGCATATGGTAGATTATATATTTACCAACTTTGTATTCTATCTTTTTATCTTCTTCCATTTTAAAATACTAGAAATTACCCGTGCCAACGGCACGGTGAATATTCTTATAATTTTATTTACTGTCACAAAAATTATCCGTGCCCGTATCGTGTTCGTGTCATTTTGTGTATTTTATATATTTTTTAATAAAAAAAGAATAAAAATTAATATTAGACTCGTTTTGATCCTCATAAAAAATTATAGATTTTGATTATAATATTTTTATATTTGGTAGATTATACAGTGAGATATAGAAGAAAAATAAATTATAGATTGTGTATAATATTATGTGATGTGATGTGAGATGGGGAGAGAAGAGGATAACCAATAAGAATCTTTCTTTTAGTCATGTAGAACAATTTAGAGAGGGATAAATTCAAAATATGTTCTGCTTTATTATAAAGATTTGTATCAAATGTTTTAGTTTTTGTCATTTGGTAGTTATCTTCTTTGCAAAGACAATCTTACCCTCATCCATCTCCTTACTAAATTTGAATCAGTCTAGCCTCAAAATTACAAAATGCATGGACATCACTCTGGTTTTTGCATTTCCTATTTTAGGGAATTTTGAGACGAGATTTTTGAGAAGTTTTTAAGTTTTTGTAATTGAAGGTAACATTGTTGTTTGGCCAAAACTTCAAGGACATGGATTAATCTAAAGTACATATCCACATTTAGCTATTTGATGTATTCTCCAGCTTCATAATCAAATGAGATATGCAAGTAGGATTAGCCAAAACTTCAAGGACATGGATTAATCTAAAGTACATGTCCATGATTCAGGTACCATGCAGTTCTTGGCAAAATAGAGCAAGTGATGTGATTAACATCTTCATGGACTTCTGTTGAACCAACATCTTACTTTTATTCCGCTTCTCTTGTACTCAGAGTAGCAAATAAGCATCTTATTACAGTCCATTGGAGTTTTTTACCAAAAAATGGAGTGGAATAGTGAATTTGGGTGATCAAATAGATGGGCAAAGTGGCCAAGTAGAAACAGGAAAAAAACAAAAAAAACAAAAGATCAATGAATTATATACTAATGGACCGATGTTGTTTCATAAATCTAGAACTTGAGCTTTTGAATTTTTAATTCATTCTATATTTTGTATCTGTTACTTATCTTGGTTTGATAACTTGCATTTTTCGATGTTAAGGTTCTTCCACTTGGTACTGAAATAGTAATTACCATTGTGCAATGATTCCATTTTCCTGATGAGCCCACTATCTGATTAATATGGCAGCAGATTCTGAATCAATAGTAATATTGCAATGGACTGGGTGTGTCTACTCAATTTACTCTTTAAGTTCAAAAGGACAGTCTGTTGGACGAAACTCAGCTTGATTATTAAGTCACAGCATCTTGATTCAGAATTTGAACTATGTACAAGCTCACTGTAGATTATTCTTGTAACCCAGCAGTTACAACATCCATTCTTTTACTTGCTATCCAGTCATCATAGAAGGTTTCTGAGGCCACCTCAAATTGTCTGTTAAATTTCATTTCCATTTCCCATTGTGCTGTGCTGGTCTGGTCTTGTCTGATAAAACTTGTCTACTTTCATCCCTGTGGAATGGCATGATCAATTCCTGTATGATAACAGGAAAATGAACATAATCTAGAGATAATGTAAATGGCACTAGTTATTGTCTGATCAGGTTAGATTTTATTTACCATTCAGGATCTCATGTTGTCTAATATAGCACACTTTTGCACTTCATACCCTTGCCGTGCGTTTTATATTGCGTGCATTTTTGCACAAATTATATCATGAACAACTAATTACATATGGATCTTCTGTGTTTTCTTGTGATGTTTCTCTCTCTTTTCTTGTTCTTTCTCCCATTTTGTGATTCTTTGTTGCATGTTCCTTATGTCTGAGATGAGGTTTCTGTTTTCAGTCTTTGTTTTTTGCATGGAAATGCATGTAATTTTGTGAAGTAATGCAAGAGTGAACACCATATGTTTTAAAGGGGATGGAAAATGTTTGGATTCAGAGAAATAACTGAGATGCTATCTTGTATAGATTTCCAAGGCAATACATATATATTGTAGTGGTGACCAAATAAGGCCCGTCCTAGCCCCGACCCTCTTTGAAGGGATTGCATGTGAGCCAGGACTAGAAAATTTTTAAGCCCGCATGAGCCATCAATAAACATATAAATATAAATATGGTTTGGGCTAGATAATGTTGTATTGAATTGGGTTACCTCAGAAACATTTTGATGTCCAAAAAATAGAAGAATCCTTGAGCTATAGTTTATGTTTAGATAGATGGTCTCATGATCTTGAACTTATGCGACTGCAAGTGTTTTACTATTTTAGATTATGCTGGGATGAAGACATTCATAAAGTCCAGATTACTATCCAAATGCATCATGGAAAACATATTTTTGATATGCTTCTTGTAAAGGGAATTAGGAGAACCATGATCTGAATATCCATGGGATTGTAATATGAATTGCATGAAGGTCGATGTTCATCGTATGGGATTGTCTAGATCTTGGGATTGGTAGAACCAACCTTGTATGTGGTTAAATATTATTCAACCTTGGAGATTCCACTGTCTCACTTGGTTTCTTTTGTTTGGAAGGAAAGAGAACAAGGGTCTGGTGCAAGAGATCATATTTCGCTCTTGTCGTTGTTGAGTACAAGATCACCACTCGACGGCTTGTATCCGACACTTCTGGTATTCTGCAATGACCCACCCTTTTGCCTGTGAGATGCAGGTTTGAAAGGGAATGCATGCCCTTGAGTACTAGAAGGCTTGAGAGCCGCCCCCAGTATCAACAAATGGAACAGATTCTCTCTTATAATTTCTACTTGTACTACTACTAGGTCACATGCTTTACATGTCCAATTGTGGGCTCTGTGATCTCCTACTTTTGTTTTACATGTTCAATTGTGTGATTACTATCTAAATGCATCATGGAAAACATATTTTTGATACTCTTCTTGTAAAGGGAATTTGAAATTCATCAAGTCTGGGGATGTAAAGGAGAACCATGATCTGAATATCCATGAAGGTCAATGTTCATCGTTGTATCAATATTGATATGAAATGGCCTGATTCAAAGGTATCGTGCGATTACAACTTTATTGCAGGGTGTAAATAAGAAGCTAAGTTGGCATGCAGTAGATCCAGCACAGCAGCTATGGTCCATGCTCCCTTCCCTTCTTTTGTGAATCTAAATTGAAACCAGAAAATTTTATAGGTTACTAATAGGAGGGGTGAATTGATATGACGTGACAGCAGATGGAAAAAGGATGAAAATAAGCTTGTGGTGCTGTTGCTTGCCAACCAGAGCTAGCTACCTAACTACCATGAAAATAAACATACAACACTTGTTCGAGTCTCTTTCCCAACAGAGCCCTACCAAAACCTACAAGCATCAACAATCTCTTCACAAGTTGATCCAACTGGGCGGGCGAAGTCGTGCTTTTGATGTTGTCGGTCATTCAAGTTCCTTTTCCTTGTTGAATTTGCTGAAGTAAAGCAGCTGCCAATTGCAATGTTGCTTGCAAGCGTTTCTGCGGATCTGCTTCTCCTTCCTCCTGAGTATTAGCATTATTGCTCGGAGGCTGTTGATTCACTTGACTCTGAGCAACTGCCGGCACATTTGCAGATTGCTGCAGCTGACCGTATCGAGTAGTATGATGCTCGGACGGGACTTGATTGGTGTATCTCGGGGGCGCCGGTGGATTACCTGCTTGGTTCATGGTAGACGATCTATTATAATCTTCTCCACCAGAGACAGTAGAGCTGCTCCCAGCCTGCAGCTGCTGCCTCTGTTGCCCTAGAAGAGAAGATGCTAGTAAAGCAAGTTGCTCTGGCTGGAAGGCATTAAAGGCTGTAGGTTTGGGTTCTTCAAAAGACGATTTGTTGCTTCCTGTTCCGGATACTGGAGCAGAATATCCACTGGCATAGTTGCCCATGTTTGTTGGCTCTTGCATGGGTTCAACGGCGGCACCATGTGGTGCATGAGAAGATGTATTTCTAATGCCAGGAACCAAACCCTGCTGCAACTGGTGAGGAGACGACAAATTTGGAGCTAAAGCTGCAGCAGCGTGATGATTGGGCGGAAATTCCGACCTCCTATCAACAGCATCAGGGAAGCCTCGGGTGATATTATCATAGCCCAACAATGGCATTGAAGGTCCTACTTGACTAGTAGATCCATTGATTGGAAGAGATGAACCAATGAAACCTGGTTTCTCTATATTTTGGTAAGACATAACAGGAGGAAAAGGCCCGGAAGGCGAGTCAGACCTTTGATACGGCATATCACTTAGAGGAGGCATAAAATGTGAAGCCCTTCTTTCATGGGCAGCTTGAACAGAACCGGGATTGGAACTAGGAGGTTCTAGCCTCAGAACAACTCCAGAGATGCTCAACTTACCAGGTACTTTGAGTACTTTCTCGGAGAAATCTGAAGGTGGTACCAGAAACAAGGTATTCCTTTCATCTATCTTAGCAACTGCAGCTCGTTGCTTCTCGCCGAGATAGTTCATAAATTCATTATAGTACCCAATATCGGCATCACTTTGAGGAACAAAGAACACAACCCAAGTACCAGCAGCCTGGTAATAGTGTTTTGCAAGCATATCCAAACCAGTCCTTGCCGTGCAATCCAAGAACTCCGGCCTGCACCACAGCTTCAACAGTTAGGCAAAGATAAAAGATTTTGAGAGAAATAACAGCCATGAGGGATAAAATACTTCCAATGATGGTCAGAGTCAAAACAAACTACAAATGAGACTCATTCCCTGTTGTAACACCATATAAATAACCTCAACTTTTTCTTGCTGTGTGAAACTTTGAAAGGGATTGCTGAGACTTGATCTCAGTCTGAGGCACCTTATGGGCGGGTTAGCAAGGACAATAAGGTATAAATACAAGTACAAGAAATGGCAACAGTGGAACGATTAAGATGAAATTCGGGATGAGGCATTGAAGATAAGACTTTTAGGTCTCAGTACCATAGTTCAGAACCTTATGTTTCATACTGTGAGTAAAATTTCCCTTCAAATGAACTCCCAAGGTAATATTGTTACTGAAGCAAGATTAACTCGATAAGCATAAACGACCAAATCCATTCATGGGACGCAATTCAAGCCTCGGTCATGGAAGTGACAAATTATCAGGGTAAGCCTACCGACCAATTTCATAGACTTGAAGGGCTGTAAATGAGTAAACAGAGCACCACAATAGAAAAAAATTGTTACAGAAGGCAGGAGAAGATGCTGGACAGACTCCTAAAAGTAGCAAGTAGACAATCATATCTCAGTTTACTAAAACGAGCATGCCACAAAATATGGTTTAAGTTTTAAGATTACTAGCATAACAGGCCATGTTTATCACTTACAACATGATATCCAAGACTTTTCCCACTGGAAAACAGCGAGCACGGCAAACAGGTGTTCCTCCCTTTGCTATTGTTCCTTCCCATTTCCATTCTTGAGTCACAGGTTGCTGATGAATATCAGGAGTAGGCCGTTTCCACTCCACTGGATTTGCTGGGAAAGAAGCTGATGTCGGGTGAAAAGTATCATGAGACGGTTGCTGGAGTAAATCAGGAGTTGGCCTTTTCCAGCTTTCGCTCCTATCACCAAAAGGCTGAATTGTATTTAGAGGAAGGTCAGGCATTTGCACATATCTCATAGGTCCAGCCTCATCAGACGGGGGAACTTCAGGAAACATCTTGGGAAATACATGTTTCCCCTGTTCTGAAACAGAGAATGGATACTCTGGCAACTCTTTGTCCGGAGGAAAGCGTCCAGGCCCCATCTTCATTCTCTTTGCTCCATCATAAACAGATTCTGGCGAATCCCATGGATCCTCAGGAAGTGGATGTTTCCTAGGAAATTGTGGAGGAGAAAATTCACGAAAGTGGCCACTGCCACCAATAACCGGAGTATTATGATATCCTTGCAGACCTTCAGAAAAACCTGGCTCGGGTCCCAGCTCATTAAACCTTTTCTGTCCATAGTCGACATTTCCACCTTTCCATGATGGTTCATTCATACCAAAGCTGACCATGTTGGAGTCCCGGTAGTCAACATTTGATGCATAAGACTGCTGTCTAATATTGTGGTCTTCAGCCAAATCCTCAAAATTTCTATCCGGTTGAAAGGAGTCAAAAGATTCAGAGTGCCCATTTCTGAAATGTGGTGAAGGAGGAGCATCCAGACCTGAACCCCGCCTAGCACTGCTGGACCAGCCAGTTTCACTCTTTGCAAAACGAATGTGCACTCGGGGATTGCCAAACAATTTCCCTTGAAGAGTTTCCTTTGCTCTGCAGGAGGACATCAAGCTCCTGAATCTGACAAATGCATAACTTCGACCTGGGAATACAGTGACCTTATCAATTTCCCCAAACGGTGAAAAAGCCCTCCTCAAAATTGTTTCATCCACCTTCAGTAAAGATGGAAAACCAATCCAAAGAACCTCGCTGGGAGTATCCTCACTATGATCATCCGCCTTGAAATTCTCAGGCAAAAATGCATCAGGACTGGGATGCCGCATTCTGGATTCCCTTTGAGAGAATGGAGAACCTCTGCTTACAGCACGTTTCTCATCTCGCCGTAAATAGCTTTGATCGCGAGAAGGTACATTTGATTTATCCTGAGATTCACAATCCACAGAAATCAATCATAGAGAATGTTATTGGTACATCTTTTGTAACCGCTGTATGCTTTGTAAAAAAGTGATGAGCTGTTAATCAGGTGGACGCATTAAGATGAATAAAAGGGCTAAATAACTAGGAGCTAGCAAAACACTGTAAATAACTAGGAGCTTTTAATGGGGATGGGTTGAGTTTGGTTAGGTCTGAGATTGTACCTCCACAAGTGCAAAGGTTCTCGTGGCTAGTGTGGCATGGAAGGATAAAAACCTCGGCGTTTCTAAAACATATTGGGGTGCTGGGCAGTAATACAGGAGTGTTATGTGACTTTTGCAAAGAAAGGGATGAGGATAGTGATCACTTGTTTCTTCATTGCAAGTTTACTTGGATTATTTGAATGGCTATTTTAAAGTGGGGGTATTTCATAGGTAATGTCAGGTTCGTTAGTTGATCTTTTTGTCCGTTGGAAAGGGGAGAAGGTAAAGAGGAAGGCTCAACTTTTATGGGAGGCTCTGTTTGGTGCAAACATGTGGTACATATGGAAGACAAGGAATGATTAGAAGTTCAAGAATAAGACTAAGAAGTGGCATGAGGTGGGTGGAGGCAATATTGTTTCGGGTTGCTTTTTGGTGGCACAATAGCAACGATGGGAGAGTTTTTACATTGGATGGCATGCTGTTGAGATGGAATTCTGTGAGATCCTTGCTGTGAAAAGGGTTAGATGAGCTTTCTATGGTATGGTGGGTTTTAGTTGAGAAAGTTTCATCTCGGTTGATTGAGGAGGGGCGGAAGGGAGCCTTCAATTTGTCACAGATCAGATGGTAGGCATTTTATGGGGATAGTAGCTCATGTAGGTGCAGTGATTGGGACATATTTTAGTAGAAGCAGGCTTCCTCTGATATGGATGGTTGGGAGGGGATGCAGGATATCATTTTCATCAGACTTTTGAAGCGTTTTTGGCTTCAGATCTTGGGGGCTGTTATTGGGGTTTTGAGAGAAAACAAGAGTGGAGTGGCTTATTTTGTGAGGTGTGGGGAGAGTGAGGGACAAAGGGTGGTGAGCTTGGGGAGGGAGATTTGTTTTGTCAGGGATTCTTTCTGTGAGCAGAGGGAGTAAAAGAGAGGTTGGAGGGGATGGATGTTCTAGGAGGGTATTGTGTGATTACTTTATATTCACAGAAAATGGCAGAGTGGATGCTGGAATCGGTCTTCTGCCGACACTCATGAAGGAGGGTTGAAGAGCGAGGCAGAGGATTTCTGAAGGTTTCGATCACAGTATTTGTGAGTTTCTCCAAAGATGGTATCACAGATGGAAATTTTTTTGTCAAGATTTACCCCCTAGTGAAGATTCCTGAAGCTGCTCCTCATGTCTTTGTGCTTGGGCTTTGTTTTTCAATGATGGTTGAAGGTTTTGGAGGCATACTGGTTTTGCAAACGTAAAGCCTAAGTTGGAGTGATTGCTTTTGCCGGTCCTGTCTTCACGGACTTGCTATTACAGCTTACATGGTTTCTGCTGAGAATGCTTTCAGTTCGAGTCTATATTCTGGTTTGTTTTTTAAGGCTTTCTTCTAGTCTGTTAGTTGAAGTTGATTTTGTTTAGTCCTTGTTAAGCTTGGGGTCTACTTAGTTGATTCCTTATCAGCTTCAAGTTGCTGGCAGATGATTGCTCTAGAAAAGGAGGGCCCAACTTAGTTGGATTGTCCTGGATTAGATATAATGTCCGATGCAATTTGGTGTGGCTCTATTTGCAAACATACATTTTGTATGTTTTACATTAATAAAAGAGTTTTTTTATTGATTAAAAAAAAAATTGCTTGCATGGCTAGCTTGGGCATCCTATTATCAAACTAACAACAATGAAAGAGACTAAAGCAAAATGTCAAAAATAATGTGTTGTGGAGAAATCCTACTCCAGAACAGACCTGGAAAGAAGCACAAAACAGACGGTAACTAGAAGTACACCTAATGCATTAAACATAACTTCACAAGAAGAAAAAATGGATGATAAAAGCACTACTCATGCCATTAAATATGGTGGCAGCGCATTTTCGTTATCTGCAATCCAAGAGGAGGTACTACATGCAGGAATAGAAGTGAACCAAATACAGAATGGGGCACATGATTAATTGTCAGTAACTATCAAGTACAAACATATGATCACTCATATCAACCCCAAGATCATGAAATTGTTGAATGCACATTGCTGCACAAATCTAAACATCATTTTGAATTGGTACTTCCTTGAGACATAAGATGCCAAGTGACTGGAACCACACACTAACCATAACATGTATTAGCATCTATATTCTATACACAAAAATAATGCCACAGCCGCATATAACACACATCAGCATAGAGATGCACTAGATGTTTCCACTCAAGAAACTAAACATTCTAAGTAGCATTTATTTAATGAGATCCAAGAAACCTCACTCGTTAGGTGATCAACGATTATCTGGAAAGAGAAAAAGAAATCACCACATATAGAATAAACAGGCACCAGCAAGCATCAGAGACATTAAGATTGATGGATCACAGAAGCAGAAAAAAAAAAAAAAAGGCTAGGATTGTCACAGCTGCCACTGATGAAATAAGCACTTCCAGAAAATGGTGAGGGGATTCTGGGTTGAACCGATGATTGCAAAAAAGAAATCGCTCAATAGGACACAAATCAAATTGATTGAAAGAAACTACTTCACAGCAAAATCAGGTCAATAAGGGAGCAATGTGGCCATAAAAACATGGTACATAATGATGCCATATGTGTCACCTGAAACAGAAGGATCCCAAACTTGTTTGATATACAAGGACATCATTTTGTGACCCATATTTGAGGTTCGCTATACTTCGTGCTCAAAATGCAGAGGAGATAAGTGAACCGATAACTAACAGCATGTTAAATATATTGCATAGCCTATCAGCACATATCCTAGTGAACACCTAGGCGGTACCCATAAAGCAATGAGAGTTGGTGAACTCTGTAACTATCAGGAGAAAAAGGGGTTTGCTAGAACAATGGTTGTATGGGGGACCTAGAAGATTAAAAAAAATGATATTGTCAAGCTCAATCAACCCGCAATAAGATAAAAATTAGTGTTACTCCTTCCAGTCTCTATACAAGCTATGGTATTGGAGCAGGATTAACCACCCCAAGTCCAAACACCTATGGATATTAATTTTTAGAGGAGAGAGACCTGGAAACATTGAAAAAGCACAAAAAAGGAAGAATTTTTTTCCAGCGGAGCAGCTATTACCAAGCTGTGCAGAAAGAAGGAATAAATCCTAAGGACAAATATTTAACACCAGTTTAACACTGAAGCAGTTGAAATTGGTTAAGTAGGTCTCAAAGCACCTGGAAGATGTAAACATTAAGGACCAACAGAATAAATTGCAAACAAGTCTCAGACATTTCACACACATGCTAAAGCCTCTTGACCTGACACTTGAATTGCTAGACTACCTGAAGACACAGCCTAAGGTCATGAATACTTCCCACATGCAGCAACAATCACCACCGCAACATTTAAAAACCAAATCCTAATAACTTTTAGGCCGGTCATCAAGCTGAACTAACAAGGGCAGCTAAATACTACTCCATCATGCCACTCTCATTCTGACTTTTCACCTTTCTTTCATTCAAAACCTAAAACAAATTTCTCATCTATGTTAACATGAAGAACTGCAACTACAAGTCAACATCATGGATTGCAAAGCATGTGCGAGAAACAGTTGTTGCAAAGATCTCATCTTTTAACAAGTTTCACCCAAAATAAAACTTTTAATAAATCTGCAACAAACTTGGCCAAACCCAAAAATTCTGTTGCAAAATGGGATCATGAAATTTAAGACTTGCGGTAGCTAGTCAATACCAATTCAATAACCAACACTAAGCTCAATGTGTCAACTGCAAGGTTGTATTCATGACAATAAACAATTAGAAAAGGTCATTGTAATACTGTTCAGTAATTGAGCACATACTTGCTTAAAGGATATAGCCATCACAGTGAGTAGGATCCGATGCCCATATCATGCAATTGAATTCGGGGATTCATGAGATTGTGAGGACTTGAAGAGCTACTAGTGGACTAGGGACCTCATTACACTAAAGTGGTTGGTTTTTTGAGTGAGCGTACTTATGCTATAGTAATATCCTCAGGCCAAGATTATGGTTTTTTAAAAGAACTATTCTCACTTCTCAAAGGAGCAATCTTCATGCATGAATGCAGCATAAAATTTTGCTAAATAATGCTATGAGATTAATGGCTCTTATCCACCACTATCACACCTACACTAGAACTTGTTGAGTATCAGTAATCAAGCATGCAATCTGAAGCATCATTTCACTTAGGATATTCACCAAGATTTCATTACAGAAAAGGAAGTGGCATAATCCCTCAAATACTGATGAGGAAAGCTATCATTAGCACTAAGGTTTTATGATTTCAACAATAATGCGATAGAAGTAATTTGTTAAAGCCCTTGCAGCATATGTCTTGTTCACTAAGTGATCATGATTGCATGATTGGTTCAGCTCATTCTTGTTTTCAGAGATGTGTGCAACATACAATTTCTAACTTAGTGATTTGGTTTGCACTCTTTTACTTGTTTATTTGCTAATTAAGAGAGTTGTGTTTTTTGTATTAATTCAACTATAATTTGCAGGGAAATGCTCAAATCAATGATGTGCTGCTCTCGATGAGTGCTGTAAGAAATTGTAAGGTTTTACATCAAAATACCCACTAAGTTGTGTTTTCTTGCTTCCATTTTGTTTCATCCTCTTGATCAAACACTGTATGATGGTTATATTGCAGTAACACTCTTATTCTTAGCCACTGTAGCCACTTTGATTATATTCTGAAACTTTTGATGACAAAAATGTCAATTGAGTAACAGAGAATCAAATTGATTAAACCCAATTGCTCATATATCTTTCATTTAGAGGTGTGAAGAAAACAAGAGGTAGGGATATGAACCAAGTTGATGGTATGGGTAAGTCTTCAGACACTCTTCTGCTTTAACATCATCAATGCATTTCCTTTAGCAGAGCAATAGAAGGACTTTTCTTTATGTGGGTTCCTTTACTGCAACAAGTGTGTCATAACTCCACAGTTGAAGTTGATGTAGCAATGAATTGGTTACATGGTGTTGAATGTTACAGACCCTATTGAGACCCCTATTATAAAGATTGAGGCAATGCTCTTTTTCATTGTAAGTGCAATATTCTAGAAGAATTCACCTTCCATAAGAATGTACAAGATTGACATTAGTTTGATTGTTGTGACAAGTGGGAATTTGAGAAAATAGTATGATTAGGCATGACAATGTCAGATGTTCATTGAAACCATGTCCTTATTAAGCACGTGAGTCCGTGACGATGAAATGAACTACAGGAGAAAGAGAGCTCATAAATGTGATCTTGAACCTACAAATTCAACAATTATAAGTTGAGCGCTTTAACTATTCGGTGCTTAGTGGACTATCCTCATACATGGTTCAATGTCATATATCCACAGTTGAAGATGTAGCAATGAATTGGTTTACATGGTGTTGAATGTTACAGACCGTATCGAGGGCCCTATTATAAATATGCAGTTCTCTGCAACAAGTGTGTCATAAATCCACAAATCAAGTTTATGCAGCAATGAATTGGTTACATGGTATTGTATGTTACAGACCATATCGAGACCCCTTTATGAAGATTGAGACAGTTGTCTTTTACATTATATGTGCGATATTCTGGAAGAATTCAACTTCCATAAGAATGTATAGGACTGATATTAGTTTGATTGTTGTGACAAGTGGGAATTTGAGAAAATAGTTAAATTAGGCATGACAGTGTTAGATGTTCGTTGAAACCATGTCCTTGTCAAGCACATGAAGATGAAATGAACTACAGGGGAAAGAGAGTTCTCATATATGCGATATTGAGCCTATGAATTCGCCAATTATGAGTTGGGCGCTTTAACCATTCAGTCATGGATGCTTAGTGGTTATCCTCATAGATGGTGAATAACCTTGAAATTAAATCTTTAGTATAAACCAATACAATTTGGAAAGAAGTCGATTTCTACAAGGACCACAATTACATATTTGGAACGAGAACTAAAATGCATGTGCACTGAAACTTGTTTACTGTGTCAAGTTTTCTTGTTCTAGCTTGGATGAGTAAGTGATGATTTGTGACAATCAATTACTTTGGTTATTAACAGGGAAAGCGAGTTGCAAATCAATAAATATAGAAACTTACAGTGTGTTTGGTTAAATGCAATGTCTATTATATTGTCTCCCTATTACCAATGGAATAATTATTATCTTGTTCGCTTCATTTTTAAGACAGCAATAAGTATACCAAAGACAATATTATTGCCTCTAGCAAAACAATAAAAAAATTCAACAATTTACGTTGGTATTATTTATTTCATTTCGCGTCTCTCTCTCGATAAATCATATCCCAACACTCGAAAACCTTGATTATGATGAGTAAGATGATGTATGAGCTTGTTATGGATTATGTGTTAGATATTACAACTTGTTATGAGTCTATTCTCGGTTTTTTTTGGCTTTCTTTATAGTGTATTTTAGCCTTTTAGGTACCAAACATGGAAATAAAATAAAATTTAAAATAAATATTTATTTGAACCAAACAGTCATAATTATTTCTAAGGACATAGCAGTTCTATTATCTTTCTATTCTATTCCCATGGAATTACAATTTAATTCTTCTATATTTTATTCCCGTAATCAAACGCAACGTTATCTAGTTCATTGCAGCATGCAATCTATATAGGTCCTTACTCCTATGACATGTCATGTTACAATCCATTATTTGTGCATGGATTCATACTGCATCTGAGACAACTACAGCGAAAAATAGGTATGCTATTCTGACCACTCATGTTACTCCCACATAACAGATGTCCTGCAATGTTTCTAGGCATGTTTGAAAGTCTGCGTCTCTCTAATCATCGTGTATAACAGTTCATCATTTGCTAAATGGATACACTAAGACTTCAAGAAAAATCAAGCATATCAGACCCAGAACAAGTGGTTTCCAGGCAAGTAATCAAGAAACATGACTTTAAACATGACTTCTGATGCGGTTGGTTTGAAAGGCAATGAAGAATGCAATGACTGATAAATGTTAGAGGCTGTGGTCTCCGGTTTCTTGCAGTTGCACATTTTCCCCCCTACACTTGTTAGAAATATGCAGGAGGGGATTAATGAGAATTGAATCAGTGCTATTTCTTGGAGAATAAGTAGCCATGATCGCAGGTTACCCAGGTTAGCTGACAGGTAACTGAATCTCAGGATTTTCATTGTTAGGAAATAGAGAATAGGGATGACCCCTTCACAGGGGTATGTCATCTAAAGAGGTCCTTGTAGCAAGTTATATAGTATAACATAATCAACTGCACGTCAATTAAAAGCATATAAGAGGGGAGAAGTTGATGGTGACCTGGAAAATTATTAATTGATTTGCTAGATGCAGATTTTCATTATGAACTCGAGGGTGCCATCATACTGCAAGCATTCCCAGTTATGCTCAAGGCAATAAGTTATAAAGATTCTAATTTCCTGTCAAAATGTGGATGAAATTTGGGAAAGAGGTGACCACAATGACTTGCTATGCTGCATAAGACCTAGAAATCACACCACCTCATAATGCTCATAAACGTCACTGTTTGTAAGTTGTTTGATGCGCATATTGCTTGTACGCCATCGTAGCTCCTCAAATACATGTGGCCTAGTGAAGTTTAGTCGAGATAACATTAAAATTCTTAATGAACCAAACCAACAATAGCTTCTCTGTGTAAGATTTAAGATGATCTCTTGGTGAGGATGTGCTGCATTAGCTTGTTCAGAGGTTTCCCATTCAATTATTCACAAAAAGCTGGCATTGAGTTACCAAATTGCTAACTTCATTCGAGCAGCAGACTTGCATGGTGGTTAGGAGGCAGTTGAAACTAACCTACAGATTCTAAAAACCAGCCAACTAAATCGATAATTTCACGTTGGTAATGTTCAAGTTTAACGAGGATGAACAACAATGATTGAATTCATCTGAAGGGTAACCTTCATGATCCTCTCTCCTTTCTTTACATCTACTTCACCAATCTAGCTTAGCTCCTTGATAGTGTGCTATCTATCTATCATGGTTCGTTACTTATATCAAAGTCATTACCCTAGTGGAATCGTGAAACTCATATTTTGCATTGCAATGATTCAGCATATTTATTTCATGTAGAATCGAAGATGAGCACAATTGGGTGTCAGTCTATCCTTTGGGCGAGTTATTATTTTTGAGTTATATCGGGACTCGGGTTTTGTTTTGTGGAATAGCTGATTATTTTTGAGTAATTTCTTAGCTTTTTCATAATGTACCCAATAATATCTATATATGTATATATTAAAAAGAGACGTACACAATGTGCATACACAATACTCGATATAATTGCGTGAACTAGAAACAGCATAAAAGACACTAACCGACTTCGAAAACTCAATCTTAAGCGGTAACTCGGCAAGAACAAAACCCTGAAGGGCATTCATGGCCGCAACCGCATCTTCTTCTCTCTCAAAATTAACAAATCCATAGCTGCGACCCGGGAGGAAAGAGATGCTATCCAGCGGCCCAAACCGAAGGAAGTGCTCACTGAGGACGGATTCAGCATGTATACGGTGCGACACGTTTCCAACCCACAGATGCCTCGATGGCGGATTATTGTTATTGGTCCTAGTTTTCTCTTCGAATCTAGACGATGAAGATAGCAGCGCTGGCGTCATACTATCCCGGCGGGATCTTTCTCTTCCTCCTCTGACGCTCTACCCATACAGATCGAGTAACAGAAAAAAAACAAATAAGGATACCGATCGGATCAAATTGAAGATGGATCGGAGAAATTGAAGGAGAGGAACTCACCATTTTTGTGGATTCAGAGACGAGAAATCTTGTGACTGAGGGAGATTGAAGTTGGATGCAATTGGGATGAAAGCCGTCAGGTATGGGGATAGCTGGGTTACAAGGTTAGGGTTTCGTCGGGGGGGAATCCGCATTAGGGTTTGTAACTTGAGGGTTTCTTTGCTATGACTCTCTCTCTCTCACTTTTGATTGAAATTGCGAGTGGATGTGAATCGGAGATCACCCTAAATACTCAAGGGGATGGGGTATGTGTTTCTGCTTTTTTTTATCTTTATTTTGTTTTTTATTTGGAAAGCATATAGATAAGGATAAATAGAGTAAAAATCAGAAAAAGGAAATTTTTTAATTTTTCATCCGAACTCATTTTTTAATATACATACAAAATTTTTATTCTTTTAAAAAAATCATCAAACTATCATTCTGTGATCACAGAGAGATCCGATACCGTTAACCCTAACGGAAATTCAACGTGGCTAACGAAAACGCCATGTGACAATGATGACGTGGATAGTAAAATATTAAAAAATTTAATAAGTAATATAAAAAATCAGAAAAAATATGTAAAAATATGTAAAAAACCAAAAAAAAATAAAATAAAAATCAGAAAATATCTTTAAAAATTCTAAAAAATTAAAAAATATCTTAAAAATCCTAAAAAGTAAGAAAACATATAAAAAAATCCCAAAAAAAAAACTGAAAAATTCTAAAATAAAACCGAAAAAAAAAATAAAAAATTATCGAGTGGTCTTTTATGAGTCAAATATTATCTCCTAAATATTATTTACATTAACATGATAACAGACTCTGTGCTTTTTCTGCAAGGTGTCTAGTAAGGATCTTCGAATGTATTAAGTAGTGTCCGCAGTAAATATCTGCTCATGTAATGTCATGTAAATGGTAGATTTTGGTTGAACATTGAATTTATATAATGTCACTTTTTTTTTGATGAATGCCACATATCGTGTTCGCGGTGAACAATTGATCATATAATTTCATGTAAATGGTAAATTTTGGTTAAACGTTTGATTCATGTAATGCCACTATATCTTATTCATATAATCTTTATGAGAGAATGTTTGGCTCATACAGGACAGCCCGATAATTTTTTAAATTTTTTCAATTTTTTTTGGAATTTTTCAGTTTTTTTTTTAGATTTTTTTCATATATTTTCTGATTTTTTAGGATTTTTAAGATATTTTCTGATTTTTTAGAATTTTTAAAGATATTTTCTGATTTTTATTTCATTTTTTCTGGTTTTTTATATATTTTTATAATTTTTTATATTACTTATTAAATTTTTTAATATTTTACCATCCACGTCATCACTGTCACGTGGCGCTTCCGTTAGCTACGTTGAATTTCCGTTAGGATTAACGACGTCGGATGTCTTTGTGATAATAGAATGATAGTTTGATGATTTTTTTAAAAAATTAAAAATTTAATATGTGTTTTAAAAAATGAGTGAAAGTTCGGATGAAAAATTAAAATTTTCTCATCAAAAAAATCCCTATCTTTATAGATTTTTTTAAAATCGCCACTATACTTTAACTATTATCAATTTATCCCATAATCTTTCAATATTTTATTTAATTTACCCTCTAATCTTAAATGATGTTCAATTTAACCCCTAACATTTAATTTTATATTTTTTTTTCAAATTACTCCCTATCATCAAATAAAATTTTAATGTCATCCATATTTAAATTTTTATTATTTTTATTTAAATTTTTAAATATTACTTTTGAAAGAAAAAAGAAAAAATATAAAAAAATGGAATTTTTTATAAAAATTCAAAGAAATCTAAAAATTAGGTGACGCATATCTCCAACCCCGACCCCCAACCCCGACCCTGACCCAAACCCTGGGCTTTGTTCAGACATATTTTTACAGGTTACTCTATCTTCGCAGACGTCTTAAAAGACTTATCGTCTTGTGGTGCATTGGACCTCCAAGGTCGGGATCGAGGTGGAAAATGGGGGTCGGAATCAGGGTTGGGGGCATGGCTAGGTCCGTCTTTAAAAGTGTTTGATCACGACCCCCAATCCCGATCCATGCCCCCAATCCCGATCCATTCCCCCAACCTCAATCTCGTCTCTGGAGGTCCGATGCATCTCAAGATAAGAAGTCCGTTAAAGTTTCCGCAAGGAAAAAACAACTGGTAAAAGATGTGTTTGGACAAAACTAGGGTATGTGTCTGGGTCGGGGTGTAGATCCCCTTTTCTTTTTTAAAAAAATTTTCTAGAATTTTTTAAAAAAATTGTGTTTTTCATGTTTTAGATTTTTTTTCTTATTTTTTATCATCAAAAGTAATATTTAAAGATGTAAATAAAAATAATAAAAAATAAAATATGGATGACGTTAAAATTTTATTTGATGGCAAGGGATAAAATAAAAAAAAAAAAAAAATCAAAGGTTAAGAGTTAAATTGAACGTCACTTAAAATTAGAGGATAAATTAAAAGAAATATTAAAAGGTTATCGGCTCCTTCTGATATCGACTCTTGGTCCTGGAAATCACTGATGAAGGTGAGAGATAGATGTGCTGAGTTGATGAGCTTACCTTGTGCGAATATTGCTGCAGTGGATCCTTTGTGTCAAAGCTTACAGGTGATGTGCACGAAGATTCATGGAGAGGCCCTTAAGGAGTCCTGGTGGAAGCTCATTTGGACAGGAGGTATGAACCCGCGATCTAATTTTTTGCTTTGGCTTATTTCTTGGAGTAGACTACGTACTAGAGATGTTTCGTTGAGAATGAGATTGCATGTGGAGGAAACCTGTGTGCTTTGTGATGATGAACCCGAGAGTTGTCGTCACATTTTCTTTTCTTGTAGATTTGTTGCTAAAGTGATTGATTTTTGTTGTGATGAGCTTCAAATCCATTGGAGTGTGCGTGATTGGGAGGGATGTCGTGATTGGCTTCTTAGATGTGCTAAAGGAAAGTCAAGGAAAGTTTGGCAAAAAGGAGTCTGATTGGGGCGGTGTCCCGGGCTGTCTGGTGGGAGAGAAATTTTAGAATTTTCCTCCATAAGCATCACGAAATTTTGTTTATTGCCCAAAGAGCACTGGACCTGTTTAGATGCTAGTTGTGTCTCTGGTTTTTTCTTGTAGCAGAGGAGATGTGGGAATTGAATGCCTGATTGTTGAGAGCCTGCTGTGTGATGGCAAAGAGTGTTGATGATGATTTGCGGTGCTGAGGCTGTGTGGCAAATATGTGTTTGCTTATGGGCGTCCAAGTGGGCTAACCCATATTATTATTGGACCCAATATTGAGTTGGGCTCAATTATTCAAGTGAATCATATTTATCTGCTTAAGATAACAATAAATCTAATTAATATATTCTGGGAATATATCT
>JAOWBR010162754.1:0-12130 GCA_028571145.1 Dionaea muscipula
CTACCAGCTTGTAAATCTTGTTTAGAAAGTGACATGACCAAGAGGCCGTTTTCGGCTAAGGGCAATAGGGCCAAAGACGTGTTGGGATTGGTTCACCCATGTCTATGTAATTCCATGAATGTCCAGGATAGAGACAGGTATGAGTATTTCGTCAATTTTATTGACGATTACTCATTTCTTCATAATTTATAAAAATAAATTGATTAGTAGTGTTATTTAATTTCTTATTATTTTTTAAAATCACCCCACTTTTTGGGCAATTTCTCTATACACCACACTTTTTACTCATATTACCACTTTATTTATGTATTTATTTTTAAAACAGCTCGGCTAATAGTGTGAACTATTCGGCAATGGCCAAGGAAGTTAGTTAGACAAGGAAGCTTTGGACAAAGAAACCTAGTTGGACAAGGAAGCTTTTCAAAAAGACTGATAAAAAATGAAAGAAGCATAAGATCGAGAGGAAGAAGATCAATTTTCAACGGTTCTACAACGAGTATAATTCTCAAAAAAACTATATATACTGAGGCACTAAAAAGTTATACTTTCTTTCGGTTTGAGAATTTCTATATGTACCATAATTTTAATTGAGGTCGCCACTATGTTTGATGTTCCTTGGTTGAACGGTTCGACCATATCGATTAAACAGTTCAATTATGTAGGTTGAACGGTTTGGTTTGACCGAATAGTTCAAACAACTTGGACGAACCGTTCAACCAACAACACTGAATAAAAATGATGTTGGTGGCATGACATGTTTACGTTTTGTATATAGAAAATCTGTTTGGGTTCTTTATTTACACTCGATTTTCCCGACGAAGATGCGTCCATGGCTGCAAGAAACGTTTGGTTCTCAAGGATATGGAGGAGTTCACTGTCGTCTACTTCAAGCAGGTCTTTGGTCGATAAAGCTTCAAGAGATGGTGAAATCAGAGTATTTATAGTTTCTGGGGAGGTTTCTGGGGACACCATAGGCGCAAGACTGATTGTCTCGCTGAGGAAGATATCGCCTTTGCCCATCCGCCTTGCTGGTGTTGGCGGGTAAGCTTCAATCTCTCTCTCAATTTCTATTATCGTATCGCTGGTGAAAAGAGATTATTATTTCATCAATAATGGGGTTGGTCTGTCATTTGCCCTAGAATGTGGAGATGCATTGCAATTAGAGGAGAAGATGTTAGCATTTGATTGGAAGAAATTTGTCTCTTTCTTTTTAGGTCTAAGATGTCGCAATTGGGCTTAAGATCTATCTTCCCCATGGAAGATATATCTGTGATGGGAATCTGGGAGTTATCACGGCATCTCAGCAAGATAAGAGTGAGAACTCCTCAGTATGCTCGTTTTATGTGTTTTGGTCTGTCCTTGATTGTATCCCTGGTTAGGTTAGGGAGAGGCATGCCTCAGATCAGATGATGTGATTTTGCAATCTCAGATCAAACTAAAGCAAACGGTGGAGGCGGCTCTTCAATTCAAACCTCATGCTGTGGTCACAGTGGATGCAAAGGGCTTCTCATTTCGGTTACTTAAACAACTACGGGGTATCATGCAATTTTCTACTTGGAATTCCTTCATGTTTTTTGCAATCGCCTATAGGTGATCTTGTATATTATTATATTTAGCTCAAATCCAATCGTATCATAATTGTCGGATCTTGTGTGCATATGTAACCTGCAGATACGTGTGGATGATCCCACTTAGTGGGAAGTGGCCTTGTTGTTGTTGTTGTAATTCCTTCAAGTTCTTTTTGGTTTTGCTTGCAAAAATATGGTTATGGAACTAAAAAAATATGCTTTTGGCAGCTAGATGTAGTCAACAAGGCCTAGATACTCCTGTGCACTTCCATTACGTAGCACCGTCATTCTGGGCGTGGAAAGGAGGTGAAGCAAGACTCAAAGGGCTAGCTGATTTTGTAGACCATGTGTTTTGCATTTTACCATTCGAGGAAGAGGTTTGTAGATCAAATGGATTGGCTGCTACTTTTGTTGGACATCCAGTATTAGAGGATGCTTTGAAGTTGAATCAAGTATGTATTTTAAGTTCCATAGTCATACTAATCATAGCTTCATTTGTACCTTTGTCATCCATGGTTTTGTTCCCCTTCATTGTGATTCGATATCTCTGATCTTCTGGTTTTTCTTTCAAGGAAAAGGACTCTGATAGCTGCAAGTTGGAGGGAAATGGCAATGACTTCAGAAGTCAACATGGAATCCCTCAAGGTCAAGGTAGTGGAATCTCAGTCTATGTTTTGATCTCAATATGACAATGGCTTTGAGCTAGATTGATTCTCTTTGACACTAACTAACTAACTACACTGCTGCTTGTATCTTTCTTATCTTGTGAAGGAACCACATTAATTGCGGTGCTTCCTGGTAGCAGATTGCAAGAGGTGACTCGGATGCTACCTTTATTTTCTAAGACCATGGAAATTTTAAAGGGTTCTTCTCTTCCACAGTTGTGTAATGTCATGCTTGCAGCACCTAATCGGCATGTAGAGAAGTACGTCACCGACATGGTTCAACAGTGGCCAGTCCCAATGGCGTTGGTTCCGGGAGGAGGTTCAACACACCTCAAGTATGATGCCCTTAAAGTAAGCCAGAGCTACGTAACTCAACACACATCCTAGCTTGCATTCTGTAATTTGTAATGTTTTTTACAATTTGTTTAATGCAATGCATTAATGCAGGCGAGCGAAGCTGCAATTTGTACTTGTGGAACTGTTGCCGTGGAGTTACAACTTGCACGACTACCATGTCTCGTTGCTTATAGAGCCCATATCTTGACCGAGTGGCTTATTCGTTACAAAGCTAAAGTGCCGTACATGTCACTTCCCAATATTCTTTTGAATTCTTCCATTGTTCCTGAGGCTCTTTTCGGTGCCTGCACTCCAACCGCATTGGCTTCCTCTCTAATGTAAGATTCATTCATTGGATTGGAATTTGGATGGTGCCCCGGCATGATATATCCTTCGAGCGAGCCTGCCTTTCCTTATAAGTCATGCTTACTTTACTCTGCTGATCATTAAACTATATATATATATATATATGCTGTTTAGAATAGAATGAATGATTTTTGCCAAGCAATGCAATGCAATGCGTGTATGTAGTTAAGTTACTTGCTCTCAGTCTCAGTCTCAGTCTGTGTCTCAGCTGTAAATTATACTTACTGTAGGGAACTATTACACAACGAGGAGCTCAGACAACGACAGATCGCTTCTGCCGAGAAGGTAATCCAACTATTGCGCCCTCCAGCAGTCGAGTTCCCGAACCTTGAGTCGAGATGGGCTTCCATTCCGAGTATGATTGCTGCATCCACCTTACTCTATTACAGCAAGTGATCGCACGAAACGGAACCCCGCCCGTAAAGAAAGAATATTGAGTTTACACCTTTCCTTCTTCCCATCCCATGTTATAGGATTGCTTTTCTTTTATTAGGCTAGCCTACTTACTGGTTTCAGAATGTTTGTTAGATTCATTTTCCTGCATCCCCCATTTATGCTGCCAAATCCCTTTTGCCCATTGCTTGGGACAGAATAAACTTCGGTTTAAACCGAAAAATCTAACAAAAAAGACCGAATAACTTATGATATATTGATGGTAATAAATTTTCATGTATTAAATTTAACAACAAACGAGAATATACACCTTATAAAACTGAAGGTAAATGTTTATGTTTTGTTATAATATTAGATCTATCATATGTTGGGTGTTTACTTATTTTCTTTATGCGCGAAAATATATTTTCGCGCGGTGCTTGAATAAAAATAAAAGTGAAATCAGTGAGTGATAATTCTACCTTGATATGTTGAACAAATCCAAGCGGAACTTGGTTACGGGTGTACTTTTGAATATTTTTTTTTATTTCTAGTTTAAACATTACTATTGTTTATATATTTATGATTTATAAGTTATGTTTTTTTATATGGACAAACCTGGATATTGATTAGAAATAAATAGCATATGCAATTTTTTTTTTTTTTTTTTAAAAAAATCAATTTTGACCAAACCGAATCTAACCAAACCGAATTATTCGGTTAAAAAACCGTACCAAACTAAATTTAATTTGGTTCAATTCGATTTTTATTTTTATGAATCGAATATTAAAATAATCAAAATTTTAAAACTGATCTCAACCGAAATAACCAAATATTCTACAATATGTACATATGTTCTATATGTACATATTGTTTGGGTCCTGATGTTCCTTTCATTATCCCTAGCTATGGGCTAAAATTAGCATTCGTCATTGAATTATGAGGCTGAAAATAGAATCGCTTACAGGAAAAAGAAGCTGTTTAACTGACACTTGATAGAATGAATGAGAATTGTTGCCTTGAGACCAGCTCCAAAATCAGTTCTTGTCCACAAATTTCCCCTCGGCAACCATACACTTTTTTCCTTATAAATACCAACCATCTTCCCCTTGCACCAACAACACAACACAAACCAAAACCAACTCTCAAAGAAGTACTCTGTATTCTCATCCTCGTCTCGTCTCTCAGTTTATTGTTTTGCCTATCTCGTGTCTTACACCCATTGTTTCTCCGAGCATTGTAAATTCATTTTTTGACTGGCGATGGCTGCATGGAGGAGAACTATGGTCCTCTGCCTTGTGGTGATCTTGATCTGCTCGGTTCTGATCAAGGTGACTGATGCCCAGAGTCCTGCTTCTGCTCCTGAAACATCAAAACCATGTGACAGGACCGATCCCAACTCCATCTGCTTTAATCCAACAGTTTTCGATGACGACGACGACGATGATGATGACGACGATGACGGTCCAGTCAAAAAGCCAAGGTTGATTGTCATGGGCCATTGATTCATTAAATCTATGTTTTCGTGGTTTTATTATTGCTCGACAAAAGATCATGTTCTTTCAAAAGTTTCTGATTATGGCAACAAAATAGAGGAAGGGGGAAGCAAAAGAAAAGATAGTAGTAGGTGATCGATCCTGTTCTTGACTCTCTTCTTTCTCATCTATCCTACGAACTTCAATTCCAATATATATTATGTCCAAGTTATGTGCCTCTTCTCTGTTTTCTTGTTGATTATGGTGCAAAATTTTACTACTTGTTGCATGGAAACGCATGTTTCTCAGCATTGGCAACATGGGCATAATCTAAACCGGCATGAGAAGAATAATGATTTTCAGATCAATTTTTCTTGAAATTGTAATTAAGATTCCAGTTCTTCAACTTCTGTTGGTCTTTCGATCTTTTAATACTTGATATTGGCAAATCAAATCGATGTCAACCCATGATGTAGCCAACAAGATGAGAAATCAAAGAACGTGATTCAATTACAGTTCAAGAGTAGTTCTTTTATTTTTTATTTTTTGTGGGTAAGTAAGAAATATATATACATAAAAAAAATAGAGTACATGTATACTAAAATACAAGCCATGAGGCTGGGATAACGGGCTGAGTGCTAAAACTAGCTAAAATGTATAAGACTTTCGACAACCGCAAGAACCTCAAGCACGCCCGAATGAGACTCACATTTCCTATAATATATGCAAGAAGAGTCTGTGCAACGCTATCTTTCATCAAAACTGTCATTTCACCTGAAGCATACATCTTCCACATATACTACTAAAACTCAATATATCTGGTTGCTATACCATGTGCATCTCGAGGGACGATTTGGCAAGCCAGAGCAAACCAGGATCGTCCCGCTTCAGAACGAGATAAGTTTCCGACTTCCCTGTTTCATCTAGCGCCACATCTTCATAGAAGCCAATCAAGGAAAGCACTTCCACAGCAGCTACAACCAAATCCAGTCAAACAACAAAAGATTATTAGGCAAGACTAGATCAGGCAATACTGTGTCTTGTGCATACGCCACCTCGTTCTGTTCCACACGCTAAATCGTGTGATTCTGATTCAGGGAATTTAAAGAGGAGCAGCAATGAGACATTGTAAACCAAGAAAGGGATGGGAGAAGGGATAGATAGAGAATATGAAGATACATGCAGAGACAAATGCATACTAAAGCAGCCCATGTTCTTTTTCCAGATATTTACTAAATTATCATATTGATTGAAAAGGAGAAAGTTGAGAGTCTTGACACGATATCGTTATTGATCCCCCTTTTCTCAATTTCGCAACCCAAAACTAGATGAATGCTCTGAAATTGTAGGTGCACGACCAATTAGCAATAGGATGGTTGTCTCAAATGTAAATTTGAAACCATGAGATGATTGAATTCTTGTCCATCTACTTATCTAAGAGGTGCTTATTATGTGCTAGATTGGCATGGATGTGTGAGTGATGAGGTGGAAACAGCATTAAGATTCCTCTGCTCAGTATTTTGAAGCAAACCCATTAATGGATCAAGAAGTTTGAATGGAGAGCATACCTTTGTAGGGCGCGACATTCCTCTGGAATACAGGATTTGCCTGCAGAGAGAAAAACAAGAAGCTTTGAGATGATATGAAGTCAAGCCACAAAGCCAGGAATGGAATCCTAACAGTACTGAGAAAGTTCACCTTCCGAATCCTTTTATACTTCATCTCACTAGGGTGTTCAATCACATTCCTGTAAGAAGAGTCAACATGGTATATAATCCAAATAGCACAAGAAATTAGCACTTCAATTTTTAAGCATGAAGAAATATTTGCATAAAAGGATGTCCGGGAATTTTTTTCTCTCTTCTTCCAAATAATTGGACTGACACCAGATTTTTGAAATGCATACCTGATTATTTTAAGAATAGTCCGCAACACTTCTCCAGCGTTGGAGGGCCCAACTTCTCTGCGCAGCATCTCAATTCCCTTGGTCAGATGGCCACAAAATGCTGTAACTGGGTCTTGGATTCTCTGTAATTCTTGATCATCTGGATCCGGCTCATCAGTCTTTGGTCTAGGCATCTCTTGCAGTGAATCATCAGGATCAGGCTCATCCTTAATCTCTACGTCCAACATTCCAGGTGGCGCAAAAATGTCAAGCATCTCAGTATCATCAGGATCTGGTTCAGCACGTGTACTGCTACGATTAGGATAGGGCTCTGATTTCATAATTTTGCCAGCTTGAGCATTACCAGGATCAGCTGCTGCCAGTCTGAGTTGATTTCCTGAGCAGTCAACAGGATCTGGCTCATTATTAAGCTTAGAGTGGCCTTCACCTTGATTTTTAGGTGCCAATCTCCCTTCAACTACTATATTCGTTGAATTAGCCTCTTTATGAACAGAAGATATAGAGTCATCAGGATCAGGTTCCTTGTATCCACTGGCTGCCAGAGAATTGGCTATACGATGATGAGCAGCTGCAACTGAAGCGACACGAGCACTAGCTAGCATACCAAAAGTTGTACCACCTAGCTTGTAGGACATAGGATTTTCAGGTTCAAACTCATCGAGATCATACTGTTCTTGAGGCCTGATATTACCCAAGGTATGACCTCTCGATTTAGTCCAATCTAGAGTGGAGGCCTCTTCATTGAGCTGCAAAATTCTAGTGTCATACCCAGGGGGAAGACAAAAAAACAAAGCGAGGAATTAATTATATGATATAAGTCGCCACTATCTTACCTGCTTATTCAGGGCATGAAAGTTTGCATCATGTTCTGAATAAACCATGTGGGCCTGAAATGATGAATGGATGAAAACAGCCTTGATGTTACTCATTAAAAGGAGAAAAGAATAATAGTGCACAATTAACAAACCAATTACAAAAGGAAAAAATAGGCTCGTGAACGTGAACACTTCAAACTAACGAGTTCATGCAGAAGTGTCTTCTTGATGCTTCCGTATTTCCTGAAGCCCTTCAGATCATCAGTGCGGAGGCGAAGAGAGATTTCCTCACCATGATTCTGCAATGCCAAACGAGAGTAAATGAAGGGGAAACTTAATGGATAGTAGTACTAGAAGTTCCTTTCTTTTTCTTCTTTTTTTTTTTGGTAAGAGAAATTCCATATTTAGCTACAGTTGGGACAATATGTACCTTGTTGAAACCAAGTACACACTTTGGGCTAATACCAACATAACCAACAGGGGCCAACTCTGTCATGATTCCCACTCTCCAACGATGCTTCAAGGATTCACAATCAACACATATTTTCTCAAACCGATAGGAGAAAAGAAATCTCGGATCTGGTTTTAACATGGACAAAAAAATCAAGAATCATCTCTACCTTGTTCATGATAGCAACAATTCCTGGATCTGCAGCAAGCATATGCATTCTTTTCAATGCCTCCGAGGCAGGTGGATTTAACTGATGGATATAAAAAATAGAAACAAGTTCATATAAGTTCATTGTAGAAAACATCATAAAAAACTATTCAACTCACTATAATGGAAATATGGGACAGATGATTCCTTCCTTCCTACGTCACAAGGAACCACATACCTCTATCCCAGGAAGTTCAAGAGTGCGGAAATCGCAGAATATATATGCTCCCTGTGGAAGTTTGAGTGGAGCCCGGGGTCCTTTCGACATCCGCATCCTCATTCGCTTTTCATCTTCTTCAAATCCAGCAATCCTGAGGTTATCTTTAGCTCCCTCTAAAACCTCATCAACCTCCTTTTCAGAAACTCCCATCATTCTTATGGGCTTTCCCTAAAATAGGTCAAAGAAAAATAAATAAAATAATATCACAAATCATCATCACCATCATAATCATCTTATTACACAACAGCAAAATGAGAACTACAGCAATATTGACTACGATAATCAGGTTACCCCACTCATTGTACTCCACAAAAAATACCCAGCAGAGACTGAAGCAGGAGATAAAGACAAAACATGGTTTTTTTCTTCATCCAAGCAAGAAATCGTGAAAACTTAAATGCCAGATTTATCAACATTAAAAACCTTATGCACCCCACCGTAAATCCAAACAAGTAAAATACTAGTTTGAGCACTAAATATTCACCCAATGATTAAAAATTCACTTTTCCTCTCACTTCTATCGCCTCCTACCACCCTCCCATTGAACATCCATGAATATGGTAAAAGCCATGTGACATTTTTTCGGGAAATTGTCATTATGATTACAAAAGTCTGGCTGTCCACAGAGTTTACATCTAATTAACAAAGACCAGATAACACACAACCCTAGTAAACTGACAAGGAAGTAGCAGCTACAAAAATGGTTTGTCCTTCACACCCAAATCAATGTGAATGGTATTGAAAAGAAAAGATAATAGAAGGATGTTTTCAGAATCAAGAAGAAAGGCTGACCCAAACCTCTGGAAATGGAATCTCTTCTAGTATGAGGTTTGAATGCTCAACTGAAAAAGGCAACAAAAGCTTTGAACTCTTTTTTGTAGATTGGGGAACAATCAAGCGCATAGTATCTGCTTTCACATCAGTGAGCTTCTGCAATTCATCCCCCAGTTCCTTGAGGGTGGCACCTGAATTTATCTCGATGTTGAACTTCATTCCCCTCCATGTAATGGATATACTAAGATTGCTCTCTTGTTGTTCCATACAGGCTGCAACATAAGAAATTATGCATCATATAATCATAGAACATGAACAATAAATTAACAATCAGGTAGGTGTTCTAAAATTGCATCCAATACCCAAGTAAGCAATTCCAAAGAGCTGTGATAAGAGAAATGCTAGTGTCCCTCTCTTTTAGACATTCCTTGCAAAATCTCCATGTAACTGGGTTACTATCGATAAGTAACAGGTAAATTTCCGAGAGAAATATACAACATATCCCCAATTTTCTCATTGTGACAAATACGAAAAAGCAACCAATTTCCAAAAGAGTATTCAAATGAAAGGGTCGGAAGGATTTCCCATCGTGATGCTGGCCCATTTTGTCCATTTCAGCAACAAAGGAACTGATAGACTGTTAATTTATGCCTAATGGTGATATCCTCTTTGAATCACTCCATACTATATGCTTTCTAAAACTTGGGAGTGAAATGAAATCTTACTATTCTGGCAATTGTTGTGTCCCACTGTTTCAATTTTAGAAAGTAAACGCACAAACAAAACAATACAAGCAGGCAAAACACATGAGATGGAAACTCCGCGGTAGCTCCCTTCTGCGCCACCTTCATAAACAGGATGAAGCACTATTATCAATTACCAACTACCAAAGCACAGTATGTGCAGCACAGAATGCAAGTCTTCCAGCCTTAGAGAAAAGATTTTAAGAGATGCCATATTCTCCACTGACGACAAGCTGCCTTCTATCCACTACCTCAAAGCTGGCTTAGACTTAGACTTCATCAAAATGTATTGATTCCATCAACAAAATCTAATTTGCAGGCCGGCCAATTTATTCTCCCTATTTATCAGACGATCACACTCTCTTTCTCAAAGGGTAAATCCTGGCTGCAGAACCAGGTTAAGTAAACTTACGAAACTATCCTCCAATGTGACTCACAGGGAAGTTCGTGAACCCCGAAAAAACATTTACTCGAACCAATCATGTCAGCGACTCTCACAACCCAGTTTGTGCTCAAGAGTAAACAAGCTGACACGTACTTCCTTCAAGCTCTCAACCCGGGCTAGCAGCTATAGCAAATACATAGCAAGCCAGATTATGTAAAATTGCAAGGCAATACATGGGGAATCCCAATCCTAAATCAGCCCAGTTGCCACAATACTATAGGGTATTATACTATTATGATATTGCCTATATAAAACTAATAGTGTATTGATCATTCAATAAGTGAGAAACAATGTAGTCATTTGTATTTCTCTCTTCTCTTCCATCTTCCTTCTTCGTCATCTTCTAATAATTTTCTGTCAAATTCTTAGAGTTTTCACCTCCTAGTCCACAAAATCACACATCAATTATGAGAAAACCACGAGATAATCAGCAAATAAACAAAAAAGAAGGAACCCAAAACAAAAGCCTACAAATTAAACCAGAACAAGTCGTCAAGAAGCGAACAAACAAACACACAATCCCGGAGCAGCAAAAGAAAAGAAAACCTAGCCCCTTTGACCAATAGCCTCAAAAGCACCACCACGAAGGATTGTCACGAGCTAAATAATCGATCACATAGAACAATTCGAGAGCTTGCATGAAATTATACCTGGTCTGGTAGCTCAGGATTCAAGGGCTGAGAATTCGATGGTCAGAAATTGAAGTGAAATTCTCTTTTCTCCCAAAGTCCAAATGGTGTAAACCGGAGCTTCAAGAATTGTGATTGTTAATCAGCTTCCTTCCTTCGGTCAAAATAAATGCCTATTTATATTGTAATTTTTCCCTCTGTTTTTTCTTTTATTTATCGATTCGGATTGGGTAATGGGTTTAGATACTTCCGGGTTCGGGGCCGCTCGGGCTCAGGTTCACGGTCTACGTCTGCGATGACGTACATGTATTGTTGTCCGGTAATGCAAAAGAATCTATTATATAAAGTAGCTTAAGGTTTGACTTTTACCTCAAAAAATATCCCAACATATTTGTAGTCTTTGGATCGTGAAAATGGACGGAATGTATAATAGCCGTTGGATTAAAAAATAGTGGGATGGGTAGGGTGAATAATTAATAAAGTAGGGTGAATAAAAAAATTAAGTGAAATGAGGAGAAAGTGTGTAATAAAGTAGGGTTAGGTGGGGTAAGATTGAGTGAGAGTAATTTTTTTAAATAATATTAATAATTTTTAATAAAAGTTAATTTTGTAATAATATATTTAATGAAAAATTATATAATATTATAGTCAATTTTTTTATAATGTTGAGACGATCAAAATAAGACTAATATTATTGTAATAATTTTGAATTTTTATTATTATTTTGTTATTTTGAATTTTATTATTTTGTTGATTTTTTCAAAGAGTTGTTAAGGTATATTTTTTGATAATTTTTATTTTTAGAGAACGACGTACTTATCGTGCCGAAGGCACGGGTAACCACTAGTATATATATACAAAGCATGACATATTTTGAAATGTCTCCCCAAAATATGTCAAGACATTTTTGGCCGTAAGATGATAAAAAAGAGCGGGAAGAAATGTCAACCGTCGGATTAAAGAGAGATGTAGTGGGTAATAAATAGGGTGTCATAAATTAATGGGGTGGATAATAAAGTAAGGTGAAGTTAATAAAATGGGGTGAGGTTGGTAATAAAGTGGGTTGGTGTGAGGTGAGAATATATTTTTTATAATATTAATATTTTTAATAAAAGTGAATTTTTTAATAATTTATTTAATAAAAATTATATAATATTA
>JAOWBR010162764.1:0-12127 GCA_028571145.1 Dionaea muscipula
AAGTGATACAATTAAGAGGATATGGACTTGTGGAGTGAGGATCTTGTAATGGATTGGTGAGGATATGGGAAGAAATGTGAATTCAGAAGTAAAAGAGAAAAACCAAAGAAGAGTTTGAAGGAAACTTGCATGTGTGGCCAGGCATATTATGATGGTGGGCATGATACTGTACAGAGCAGATTGGCATCATAACTCCGTGGATAAGGGCATGGTTTGGTTAATTTTATTTTGCCTCCAATTCTCTCACACTACAAGAGAGTTTATTGGGTTACAAAAACTTTTTTGGCAAAATTAAACTGAAAGGAGCTTTGGGATGCTTAGCTGAAGACAATCTGGAGAAATGCTACTGAGAATTGGACAGCAACTTTCATCTAAAACAATGCCCACACTTCAATTTTGAAATTTTGAGCGACGTCGATGATATGAACTTAAAGTAGTTGTCGAATTGTCTTCACTTTGGATTAGCACAGAGAATACCTTCTTGTGACTTTCTCCAATCTGTCTTGCTAGTATGTCGACGTATTAATCTGTCTTCTTTTCTTTGCATTGTTATTGCCTACCTTATGGCCTTGTTGCTGGTGTTTCTAAAGCGATTTTACCTGTCCGATGAACACATTATTGACACTATGCTATTCTTCTTGTGGTGGGTGTGCAGAGTGGGATGCTTGGGGTGTTCCTGATGATTATGAATGTGAGATTATTGAGAATGATGCTCCGGTTCCTAAGCATGTCCCCCTGCACCGGCCTGGTCCTTTACCTGCAGAATTCTATAAGACGCTCGAGGCTGTCTCAACCAAATCATTACCCAAGAAAGATGATCCTGTCATTGCGGCTGCCGAGCCCAAACAGTAGCTTGCTACTCATGTGGTTTTGTTTTTAATTTCTGGCATTCAAGATCTTGGAAGGCTATTATTGCCTTTAATGAATTAATTAGCCATGTTTCATTTAATTGTGTGAAAATGCTCACAATGCTCTACTGGTGAATGCATGATGAAGGTTCATGTAATAATTTTGAGTAAAGCCTTCCACAGAAGCATTGATTTCTTTTATTTTCTCTTCTTTCTTTTTGGCTTCTTTCGGTTCTCTTATCATATGCAAATTCTGGATGGTTACCATATCAGTACACAGCAGGGGAGGGGGGTTAAAATCATGAGAGGGATACTGTTGTTTCAGTTATTCCTTTGTCTTCAAAACCAGGATACTGCAGATCTAGCAATTTATCTTCTTTCTTTTTTTTTATCAGTAAAAGAAAATCTAGTAACTAATCAAGATGAAGTAGTCACAGGCACACAGGTATGCATTAGAATCCTAGTCAGCCTAACTATTGATGAGCCAAACTTGGGAACAACAGAACAAGCCCTTTATGTAGGATTTTCAGCTCCATCAGATGGAGCTCATAAACCACTATCTATGACTATACTCATAGCGATAATTCAATTGCCCTACTGTTTTCACCAGTAGTCATTGCAGGAGCATGATATCCAAGAAATGGTGGAAACTGGTTAGTGTCCTTCAGAACAAACACTCCCATGTTCACTCACACCAGAACAATCTTCATCCTCATCCAATTAATAATGACAATCTGCTCCAAATTTAGTGACACCTCAAACTCCATCTCCATTCAATCAAACAGCCTCACAACAACGAAACAAAGATGACCCCATCCGGACTCAAGCCAGAGTCAATCATATGTATATGTTCAAACAACTCTATTGCCATTGTTGCTTTCCCATTAATCCCGTACCTGGAAAGCATAGTGTTCCAAGATGTCGAATCTCTGCTCTTCACTCCATCAAAGACTGGAGATGGATAGTCTTCGGCCATGGTAGAAGGACTTTGTGGATATGCAGGCAGGCATGGAGGAGAGCTGCTGCTGCTGCTGCTGTTGCCTGTTGGTGGGCAGATTTTGATTCTGGGTTATGAGACTGAAATGAAGGTTGTCTTGGTTGAGTTTTGGGGTGGTGAATGAGACGGCTGTGGATATGGAGAAATGGGTCACTCACCATCACCTGTTCTCTCCATGCCAGGGCTAGATAGCGAGGCACATGGATACCATAAAGCCATGTGTTGTTTCTGATGCAGTCAAGCAGAGTGAAAAACACAAACAAGTGATGTGGTGGGGTTGAATATTCGACTCCATAATCTTCCATATTCTCTAGCTACTCCGTGATTCTAGGAAGCTGTTCTGTTGAGCACAGCTTGGTGCATACCAGTTGCCTTGTGAACTAACTCTTGCATACATCAAAACAAACATATACCTTAGGGGAGCTGGAAAAGAAGACGATCTTATTTGTAAACTGCCAGTTTTCACCTCAAATATCTGGTTGACATGCTGCAGCAAATGATCGATAAGCCACAAGTTCAGCTGTAAGCAACAAAGTTCTCAGAATTCAGACATGAACTCAAATCTGGGTAAGCCAAGGTCAATAAATTGCAAGTCATTCGTGAACTAACAAAGCACTTTAAATTGCAAGGCCTAAAGGGCTGAAAACCAAATACATTCCTTGATTTTGGTTTCACAAGGTAGAGCTAAATTTGGTGAAAGAGAATGAGCCACGGGAACAATTTTTTTGTGAAAATGGCAAAGGGAGAGGAAAAAAAAAAAAAAAAAAAGATCGATCAAGCAAAACCCAAATGCCAAGAACTCCCCACTTGCATGAAAACCAACACACTGATGCAATATCAATGAGGATAATCCAAAAGGTGTCAAAGTAACATACGCAGCATTAGTAATTTAGTACCATTCATATACAATTCACAGAATAGGATACATCTAAAAATGTAACTATAGGAAATCACAACTAGATCTGCCCTTCTTGGACATGATTGTCTATCCCCAGTCAACATATGGAAGATGGGGGTATCCACCCTCAGGAGGAGGCCACAGTGACGGAGGGAGATCCCCCAATGACATGCCAAAACTTCGGCTCACTACAACACCTTCATGAAGAAAAACAACAATAATCAGTTGTTTCCAAAAATGAAAGGAAAAGACAAGACCACAACCTTTTAAATAATTAGGGAAACAAGAACCATTCTCTGTAGAACTGGAGAGTATTAGAACTCCAAAGATTATTTCCATTCAAGGTGAAGAGAAGCCAAAAAGGAAAAAGAAAGATATGAATCACTTTGTTGAGTCATACTGTTAACCTTGAAAAGACCTTGCTGGTCGAAATGAGGAATTGCACATAAAACCTGTCACTCAGGATTATCACTTTAGAACAATGAGCTTGGTCTAACAGTTCCTAAATAACACACTACTTCAGTTCAGCAGGGTGCGATTTGAATATCAAGAAGTTAGTCTAATCATGCAGGAATCAAATAATAAACATGCAATTAAAAGTTTAAATTAATCAACGTTACATCAGGATCCCAAACAAAGGGTTTAACTACTCATAGCATATATTATTCTAATTACAATCGAAACCCTAGGCATAAGGATAGAAAAATGAAAACTTGCCTAGAAAAATATAGAATAATGTCTAATGCCTCTCCCGACGGTTCCAATACTCCGTCGGGTGCTGGAATGGATGGATGGAGGCTAGGGATAGTGATTAGGGCTAATGCGAAGGTTGGGAGGTGGCTGGATGCTGCTAGCGTCGCCTGGAACGAGTGGGAGATGAATGATTTCCGAACTGGAGCGCCTCCCCATTTATAGACAAAAATTGGCTAGGTTATGCCCGTAATGATGCACGTTACGGTCGTATCGAGCACAGCATTACGGTCGTAATGGCATACATTACGGTCGTAACGTTTGTAAATCCCGCAAATCTCGCTGTGCATGCTTATCCGTAACGCGAGGCTATTACGGCTGTAACGATATACGTTACGGTCGTAATGAGCACAAAAAGTCCATGCAGAGAGCCCAAGCACACGTACTAACAGCCTCAAACATCACTTAACCACATACACACACTACCTTCATTAATTATAACCACACTCACACACAATGCCCACCAACTACACCATTTACTAACTAACATCCTTTAATCATAAATCACGCTTGGGAGACTAATCCTACACGCCTCAAACTCATTACCAAAAATCATAAAATCTCGAGACGATCAAAATGAACCCAAAATCAAAATGTCAAAAACCGTCCCATCACGAATCGACTAACCCGGAAAAATCGGTGCAATCCACATACGTCAATATGGTACTTAAAATTCAAGTCACATCGTACCGGTCGTGCTGGTATCCGCAAATCATTCATATGACATGTAAATACAAAAAGTAGCCAAATGGCTAAATAGATCCTGACAACACTATTCACGTAAAACACTATTCACCAAAAAACAAAAAATCTCCAATACGATAAATCAATCACAATAAGCATAAAACAATATAAAAATGATCATCAAATGACGGGGTATTACAAAAGTGAACCAATCAAACCTCTATACTTGGTTTGATCCGCATCCTTCCCATTGACATCGTTGTCTAAATTTACTCTAGTGCTCATTAGAGTTGGTGATGATGAACTTGATTCCATCCCAAACTTCTTGATCAAATCTCATGCATACTTATCTTGATTAATGAAAATACAATTTTCTTGCTGCCTGACTTGCAATCCTAGAAAATAGTTTAATTCTCCCATCATACTCATTTGAAATTTACTATTCATCAAATCTGAAAATTTCTCACACAGCTTCTCATCTTCTGATCCAAAGATAATGTCATCTACATACACTTGAACCAATGGTATATTTTCATTATCTTGAATTCTAAACAATGTCTTGTCTATGGTTCCCTTCTTGAAACCATTATCCACCAAAAATTGTGACAGAGTCTCATATCAGGCCCTTGGTGCTTGGTTTAATCCATACAAGACCTTCTTTAATCTGTAGACTTTATCTTCGTGTCCCTTGACTTCAAAACCTGGTGGTTGCTCCACATACACTTCTTCTTCAAGCAATCCATTCAGAAATGCACAATTTACATCCATTTGATACAACTTGAAATTCTTGTGAGCTGCATATGCAAGAAATAATCTGATGGCTTTCAATCTTGCTGCTAGTGCATATGTATCATCAAAATCTGTCTCTTCTTCTTGGGAATATCATTTTGTAACCAGTCTAGCCTTGTTTCTCACAATAATGATATTCTCATCCATTTTGTTTCTGATTGGTACCAACAACATTCTGTGCCTTGGGTCTTGAAACAAGTTCTCAAACTTGATTCCATTCAAATTCATTCAGCTCTTTTTGCATGGAAATGATCTAATCTGCATCTTCTAGAGCATTTTCTGCAATCTTGGGTTCCATTTGAGATAGAAAGCATACAAGTATGGTGTCAGTTTGTCTTTTTGTTATGACACCTGCTTCCACACCTCCAATTACAAGCTCAAATGGATGATCTCTAAGATATGTCAAATCTGGCTGCTCTAATTGTGTTACATCTTGAAATTCTGGTACATCTTCTAGATCTACTGAATCTACTGCATGTTGCTGTTAAATGTCTACAACTTCAACTTGTTCAAATCTCACCTTGGAAACTGCAACATCAACATATACTGGACCAGCAACCTTCATCATCTTAGTTTCCTCAACTAGCTTGTCCAAAGCATCAACATTGAAGTGTGGTTCATCAAATACCATATCAACTGACTCCTAAATCACCATAGTCCTCTTGTTGAGAATCCTGAAATCCTTGCTTACATCTGTATATCCCATGAAAATTCCTTTATCAGCCTTTGCATCAAAGATCTTCAAGTGATCCTTTCCATTGTTGTGGATAAAATATTTTCCTCCAAAAATTTAAAAGTGAGCAATGCTTGGCTTTCTTCTGTTCCACACTTCATAGGGTGTTTTTCCATGTTGCTTATTAATCATAGTCCTGTTCTGAGTGCAATAGACAGTATTAATAGCTTCAGCCCAAAATCTCTTGGGAAGACCTACTTTTGCAATCATTGTTCCAGTAGCTTTCTTCAAGGTTCTATTCCTTCTTTCAGCTACCCCATTCTGTTGAGGTGTCCTTGCAGCAGCTAACCGATGAATTATTCCAACTTCATGACAATAGTCTAAAATGACTTGATTCAAAAACTCAGTGTCACTATCTAATCTGCTCTTAATGATGGTGTTGGTCCCTAAATGGGGGCTCTATAAGTTTAGAGGGGGGAGGTGAATGAACTTATAGGTGTTAAAACATTTTCAACTTTATCAAAGTTATGCAACGGATAATATTTATATAGCCCCTTTTTAGATAAGTTTTCAAATCACTTTAAATGTTTCTGTCTTAATCTTAGTATGGTGTGTGTATGATATGCAAAACTGTAAAGTAAATGACACACAATATATAGAGGTTCGAAGTGGTGTAATCCTCTACTCCTCTCTTCTCCCTGTGGCGTGGGAGGAATCCACTATTGTTTATGACACCAAATACAATAATGACAGTCAACTAAATGACTGTGAACCCCAGTGCAGCTCCTTCGACGATGTGTCTTCAACTGCTACCACAATCTATGCTCCTTCACAACCCTCGAGTTGCTTCAACAGGTTCAGTCCTTCACCCCTTTGCCTGTTTCAACTTCTCCTCTGATCCTTCACAAACACGTTGCTTCACCAGCATGCAGTTCCTTCACAAAAACGACTTTACTGATCTTAAGTTCTTAGTGGATGCACCACTTCACTGATCTTCAAGAAGAATGATCTTGAGTTATTTTCTTTGAATCACAAATAGTGAGTGATTCTTGAGCCTTGCTAGATGTACATTTGTAGCTCAGGGTTTGGCTCAGTGTTTCTATATAAAACTTGAAAGCTTGAGAAGCAGAAGAAGTTCTTCAAAAATCGTAGCAAAAGTTATTTTCTTCTTCTTCGTGTCTGGATATTTATATTCTCTTTGAAAATAATACCCGTTGGAGAGCCGTTGAAAGATGATCTTCCTCTTCCTTTGATTCTTCTGAAAATCCCGAAAAGTGTGGATCTGGTCTTGATCTTCTTTCCCTTTTTGTGAATCCGTTCAAAAAGTTCCCTTGCAGAACTAGGGTTTCCATATCTCTGACATTCCCTTTTCAAAAAGGTAACTAGCCTTTTTGTATGGGTTAGAATCTCGTGATCTTTGTCTTCAATATCTCCAATCATTTATATTAAATTCAAATCACTGAATTTAATATTTGTCCAATCTTCGTTCAGATCCATTTCCTTATTTAAGACGAGGCATGCTGATGTGGCTTGATAAACTCTAAGTTGGTCTGTCTCAGCTTACTTTGTCGCAACTGGTTCTGACAAGCCTGATTCTGACACAGTTGAGTCTACCTAGACTACCTTGTAACCTCGACTGCTACAGTGCAACATCAGTCTCGACTCCCTTGGGAGATGTAAGTCTCGACTGCCTCCTTGCTTTCCTTCCTCAACTACTACAGTGAATACTTAGCCTCGACTGCCTCTGTGTCAATTCTAGTCTCGACTTCCTTCATGCATTTCCAGTCTCGACTACCTCTACATCCTTTTCAGCCTCGACTGCCTCTGCAACTTTTAGCCTCGACTGCCTCTGCAAATTTTTAGCCTCGACTGCCTCTGTAACTTTTCATCCTTGACTACCTCTGCAACTTTTCAGTCTCAACTGCCTCTGCAACTTTTCAGCCTCCACTACCTCTGCAACTTTTCAGCCTTAACTGTCTCTATGCAAATTCAGCCTCTATGACCTCAACTGCTACAGTGCTCCTCAGTTTAGACTGCCTCTGTGAAATCCTCAGTCTTGACTGCCTCTAGCAATGTTCTCAGTCTCGACTGCCTTAGCAAAGTTGTACCAGTCAATGCTGCTTCTTCAAAGCTGATTCTTCCAGCACTGTATCTTCAACCCTGACTTGTTTAAGTTACTATATGCAACCTTTATACTAATCAGACAATTATCTAAGCATTTATTGTACAGCATCATCAAAACCTAATACAATTAATCCTATCGAATTCCACCTTTTTGATGATGCCAAAACAAACAACACAGATAATTGAAAAGAGCAAAGAGTAAAAGTATCTTTAATCAAATGCTTTAAAATGTTTTACAGCACATAACCAATACAAAAATCTAGCAAAAAGCAAAAATTACATAAGGCAAAGAAATTTATCTTCTTTCTAGGAAGAAGATGTAGTCATTCAGATCTTGTCATTCCTTCCATGCTCTTTCATAATTTTTCTCTGTATCTTCTCCAAAGGATCCATCTCTAAACAGCCTGACAAATTCCTCTATTAATTCATGGATAGTTAGATCCCTTCCTTTGCTGCACTTCTTTCTTTTTGCAACTTTCATGATCTTCTCTCCCTTCTTCTTTGACTCATAAAAGTAGTACAGAGCATCCTGTCTACTTGTATATTTCCCCACTTTCCAGCCTTGAATAGCTTGTTGAATTCTTCAAAATCCTTTGCTGAAAGTACATTTGCTGAATTGTAAACAACATTTGCTTGAGAATTCTTAGTAGGGCCTCCTCCTTTCTGAGTGGTGCTTCCTTCAGCACCATGATATCCCTTCACGCTCTGCTGCCCATCACCTCTTTGCTCTTTAGCTCCTCCAGAATATTCCCCCTTTTTGGTATCACCCAAAAAGTTGGAGATAAGCAGGTTCGTGTGGGCTTTATTTGTTTCTATTTGCTCCTATTGAGCCTTGAGAAGGCTGGCCAAGGTCTCCTCCACATTGGTTAATCTTTCATAATTCTCATCAATTTTCTGAGTAAGATTCTCCTCAGTCTTCTCAATCTTCCTGGTCAGATCGATGTTCAAATTTTGCTCAGTGAGATCAAGCTTCTTCTCTATCAGCCTGAATTGGTCCCTTGTTTCCTCTACAGACTCATCAATCTTGTTTTCCAGATAATCAGTATTAGCTGAAATGGTCCTTGGGATTCTCTCTTGGATGGTACGAATCACTATGTCCACATCTTTCATAACACTGCTGATCTGTTGGGTAAGCCTTTAAATACTCACACAAATGTCAGCCTTTAATTTCTTATCTTGTGGGTGGTGGAACTCAAAGTATCTCTACCGCTCTTGAGTGGCCTTGCTCTGCTCATCCATTTTGGATAGTATGCACTTTACTGCTTAGTTAATATGATCATGAACAGCTTGATCAGAGAATGTTGCAGCCGGTGTAGGTTCATTGACAGTAGGTTCAGTAATGAAAGGGCCTTGAGTTGAGGGTTCAAAAGTGATAGGACCTTGGTATACAACCAAGTCTATGCATTGAGCATCTTCATCCTTGGCCACCACTTCTTCATCATCCTCATCAGTGATGAGATCACAGCTGCTGATGGGTCCTTCATACCCAATAGGATCATTGATCTCATCATCATCCTCATCTTCCTTCTCTTCCTCACCCCTAGGTGGCTCCACAGGCTCACCATCCTTAGGGTTCTCAGCCGCTTGCTCAGCTTCTTTCTCAGCTTCTCCATCCTGATTCTCATCCCTAGATCCCATCTCTTAGGCATCATCCTTGAGATTTGCATCCTCATCTTCCATCTTATCACCTTTATCAGCTGCCTTCTCATCTTCTTCCTTAGTAGCTTGGTCTTCAACCACCATTTCTTCCAGGACTTGGGGTTGTTATGCTTGCTCCTCTGGCTGTGGTGCTGGAATAGATCCAAGTCTATCACCATCATTGTTATCATGGTCATCATCATCAGGGTCAACTCCAACAGCTATCTTCCCTTGTTTGATTGCATGCCTCCTGCGGGCTGGAGCTCCTATTCTGAACAGTTCAGTGAGCTTCTTGGCATCCAGCAGCTCAAAGACTTCATCGTCATCATCAATATTTATTACCCAATCCTATTCTTCATGCATATGTTGGATGGATTCTGCTTGTATCCTTGATCTGCTTAATTTCTAGGATAGCCAAGAGTTGAATCTTACTAGTTCCTCATCAATGTTGATGGTGTTATCAACAATGATTGGTATCTCCTCCTCAGTTGTTCCAATAACCTCAGCAGCTGCATCAACAGTAGCAGTAGCAGCAGCAGTAGCAGTAGCAGCAGCAGTAGCAGTAGCAACAATAGAAGCAGCAGTATGATCCTGAGCCTCATGAGACTGGTCCTGAGCCACTGTGTCCTGCTCAGCCTCATGGGCCTCCCCTTGTAGCTGTGAAGACTGTCTTTGCTCTACTTCTTCATGAGATTCTTCTTGGGAGGGCAAAGTTCTTGATGCTACAGTTTCTGATTCCAACATTAACTTCCTTCTAACTTTCTTTTCTTCCTTCTCCTTTCTTGGTGATGACACAACCTTTCTTTTCTTTGGTTCCCCAGATTTCCCAAACAGTCTCTTTGAGGGGTGGACAGCTAGATTATCCCTCAATGCTACACCCATTACAAATAGCAAATAGCTAATCAACAGCCCAAAAGACTTTTTGATGTGAAAAATACCTCTAGTATGGCTTCCAGCTGTGCATTGTTCCTTCACAATTTGATCTTTGATTCTATTGAAGACAAAAAGAGCCCAGTTGAACTTTTTGTTAGTCCAAATTGCAGCCATGATGTGTACCGAATTCCTGATTAACTGGTCATAAAAGTCAGTCCTACCTTTAATGATTTTGCTTGAGACAGTGGTAAGCAAATGGAATTCTTCCTTCAGTTGGATGATTTTGCACGAGAGGTTACTGGTACTTCCCTCAACCTTAGCAATCACCTTCTAGAAAGATTCTCTATCAAACTCGAGCTTGTTAACATCCTTTGCCCCTGTCTTGGGCAACCCTAGAAACTGATGAAGGGTTTCTGGTGTCAGAACAACTTCAGCTTCACAAACACTAGAAGTGATGGTGTCTCCCTTGTACTTGGCATTCTTGAAAAAATCCAGAACATCTATTGGAGACCAGGTAGGGATATCTACTGAGAGAAACTGGGTCAGTCCACTCTGCTTTAGTGCTTCAATCATCTTCTTTATAGCTTCAAAGCAATCTTTGCTCTTCAAAAAGTTCTCGATGTCGAAGGTCATTCTAGTGAGCAGGTCTTCAGAGAAATCATTGTCAACTTTCGGTGCCATTGTTGATTCTTGAAAGATTTTTGTGAGAGATTAGGGCTTTGAGAGGGTTTTTGGCTTAGGAACTTCGAGCTTCGAGTTGCAGCAATGAGGTGGAGGGAAGGAATAAAAAGTATTTTTGAGTTTTTGAAAAACTTTTTGGTGAAGGAAGGTGTCTTTTCGAATGTCCGAGAATTTCCAAAAAGGTGTCAAATACGCCGCAAAATGTGGGATCCAAAAATGATTGTCTGCCCAAAAATAGTTTAAAAATTTTGAATTTTCCCCCTCATGAAATGTCTTAATATCCTTGGCTGGATATTAATAAAGATATGCCATGTTACACAGAGCCTTTGTGAAAATATCTGCCAACTGTTTCTCAGTTAAGATATATGCTACCTTCATATTGCCTTTTTCCACATGATTTCAGTTGAAATGATGTCTCACATCAATGTGCTTTGTTCTGGAATGCAACACTGGGTTCTGTCTAATTGCTATTGCACTTGTGTTGTCACACATAATTGGAATCTCCTTTTCTTCAATTTCATAGTCCATCAATTGATGTTTTATCCAAAAAACTTATGCACAAGAGCTTCGAGCACTTATTCAGCTTGTGCACTTAATGTTGTTATAGAAGTCTGCTTCTTGCTAAACAAAGAGATCAATCTGCTTCCAAGAAACTGACAAGTACCTGATGTACTTTTTCTATCTACCTTACATCCAGCAAAATCTGAATCTGAAAATCCTATCAACTGAAATCCTCCTTCCCTTAGATACCAAATTCCAATATCTTGAGTACCCTTAAGATACTTCAAAATCCTCTTTGCAACCTTCAGGTGATTTCTTTGGGACATGCTTGAAATCTTGCACATAACCCAACTGCAAATGAGATGTCTAGCCTGCTAGCTGTCAAGTATAGGAGGGATCCAATTAATCCTCTATACTTTGTCTAATCAACATTTTTACCTTCAACATCCTTGTCCAAGCTTACTCCAACACTCATTGAAGTGGGTGATGATGAACTCTAGAGTTTGTCGGGATTGTGAAGTAGATGTGTGTGGTGTCCTGATCCCGGTTGATCTGATTTGTTTGGACATGCGGGATTTTGATATCATCTTGGGCATGGACTGGTTAGCGCGGCATCATGACCATTTGGAATGTGCCTTGAGGAGGGTCTTGTTCACTCTAGCTGATGGATC
>JAOWBR010162775.1:0-12126 GCA_028571145.1 Dionaea muscipula
TTTTAAGTATTAAATAAATTAAAGTTCTTCTTTGTCGAGGAGAAAAGGAATTTATTTGATTAAGTTAATTAATATGGAAAATAAAATATGTAGCATTTTAATTAATATTGCGGAATATTTTATTTTAATTTTAATCTATAATATTTATATTAAATCGGATTATTGGCAGGGGAGTAAAATCACCGTTACATTCGGTTTAAATTTAAATGCGGGTTAGATTAACCGAAGATAAAGTCTCGCATTATTTTGTCTTGTTTGGTCTCCGGGGTTGCCTAAGTCGTGTCGCGGTCCGTCTAAAGGTATAATGAATTTTATGATAGTTTTTCTATTATTATAGTTCATTATAAAAGAAGGCGACCAGGTTACGTGATGACTACAGAATTCATATTAACCCTAGACACATGGGAAAACCCTGGAAGAACGAAAGGTTGAAAACCCTAATCCTCTCCCTCTCTCTCTCCACCGCCGCCCACCTTCATCCTCTCCCTCTCTCACCGGCGCGCCACCAGCAGCAGCAGGGAGCATCCGCGGCAGTAGCCACCACCAGGCTGCCGCCTCTCCTCCTTTTCGAATAGCAGCAGCAGACAGCAGCAGCACGGTGGCGCGACACCAGCGCGAGGCAGTAGCAGCAGCACATGGCGCAGGCGGCAGCGGCAGCAGGCTTGTCCATCTTCTCCACGGGCGAGCGGCAGCAGCAACAACAGTGTGTGCAAGCAGCGGCAGCGTGTCGGCGATAAATTGGAAGAAATCGATACCGAGGTTATCACCTCGTTTGTAAGTTTCGATTTATTTTATCGTGAACCTATTTAACGCATGTTTCACGCATTAGGGTTGTGCTGTAATGGCTTAGAATTGCCGTGGTTGAATGTGTGATTGATTGTACGCGTTAGTCATACCTGCTGCATGTTTAGTCGATGTTATATTGCATGTTTTCGATCCCTGCTTCGATGATCTTATCTATGCATGCAATGTGTTCGACAAAAGGCTTCAGTGAACGCAGCAGGGGCTGCGACATGGCCGTGTCTACCTGACACGGGCGTGTCGCTCGATGCTGGTCACGACCATGTCCCTAGGACACGCCCGTGTCGATGCCAAATTTCGAGCAGGAAGCTGCTCGTTGCGGCTGAGCCATTTTGCCTCGGCCACGGCCAACCCTAATATGAATTTAGGTGTATTTAATTGCATTATTACAAGATTAGTCATCGGAAAAATTTCCGTTGTTCACCGTACGCACTGGACTAGATCCGCACACTTCAGCCGGGGCCCCGTTCGCCCGAGGCTCCCTTCAATTACAATGATGAAAATCAATGGTAAATAATGAAAATGGATGAAAATGCACTAATTCCATCGTGTCCATGTGAAATCAATATAAAACTAGAGTATTATCATGGAAATCAGTGGAAAACAATGTAAATTATGAAAACTGGTGAATTCTTTTCTTTCCCAATGAAATCAATGTGAAACCAAAGTATAATCATGAATATCGATGGAAGCAATGGAAATGGATAAAAACAAGCTAATTCCTTCGTTTTCATGTGAAATCAACGTAAAACTTGATTATATTCATGAAAATCGATGGAAAGCAATGAAATTGGATGAAAATATGGTAATTCATTCGTTTCCATGTGAAATCTATGTAAAAATCGACAACAATCATGGAAAACAGAGGAAAAACGATGTAATTTGATGAAAACAAGCTAATTCCTTTGTTTCCATGTGAAATCAATGCAAAATCTTAGTATAATCATGTAAATCGATGTAAAACAATGAAAATGGAGGAAAACATGCTAATTCTTTTGCTTCCATGTGAAATCAATGTAGAATTTGAGTATAATCAAGGAAATTAATGGATATTACTTCATTTCCATGTGAAATCGATGTAAAATATGAGTGAAAACAAGCTAGTTCAATTGTTTCCATATGAAATAAATATAAAACATGACTATAATCATGATAATCGATGGAAAACAATGAAATTGGATGTAAACACGTTAATTCCTTTGTTTCCATGTGAAATCGACGTAAAACTTGAGCATAATCATGGAAATCAACGGAAAAGAATGTAAATGGATGAAAACAAACTAATTCTTTTGTTTCCTTGTGAAATCAATGTAAAACTTGAGCATAATCATCGAAATTGAAGGAAATCAATGGAAATGGATGAAAAGAAGTTAATTCCTTCGTTTCCAAGTGAAATCTATGTAAAGCTTGATTATAATATCCTAAATGAAAGGAAAACAATGTAAATGGATGAAAACAAGCTAATTCTTTTATTTTTGTATGAAATCAATGTAAAACTTGATTATAATTATGGAAATCGATGGAAAACAAAGAAAAAGGATGAAAACATGCTAATTCCTTCGTTTCCATGTGAAATCAATGGGAAACATGAGCATAATCATGGAAATCTATGCAAAACAATGTAAGTGGAAAAAAATAAGATAATTTTTTTGTTTCATGGGAAATCAATATAAAACTTGAGTATAGACACAGAAATCGATGGAAAACGAGGAAAATGGATGAAAACCTGATAATTCCATTGTTTCCATGTAAAATCAATGTAAAACATGAGTATATTCATGGAAATCAATAAAAAACAATGTAAATGGATGAAAACAAACTAATTCCTTCGTTTCCATGTGAAATCAATGTAAAAGTTTATTATACTCATGGAAATCGATGGAAAGCAATGGAAATGTATAAACACATGTTAATGCCTTCGTTTTCATATGAAATCGATGTAAAACTTAACAATAATCATGGAAATCGATGAAAAGAACGAAAATGGATAAAAACAAGCAAGTTTCCATGTGAAATCAATGTAAAACCAAAGTACAATCAAGGAAATCGGTGGAAACCAATGCAAACGGATGTAAAAAAGCTAATTCCTTTGTTTTCATGTGAAATAAATGCAAAATTAGATTATAAACATAGAAATCGATGGAAAATAAAGAAAATGGATGAAGACACACGGATTACTTCGTTTCTATGTCAAATCAATGTAGAACTTGAGTACAATCATGGAAATCGATGGAAACCAATGTAAATGGATGAAAACAAAGTAATTACTACATTTTCATGTGAGTATAATAATGATAATCGATGGAAAATAATAGAAATGGATGAAAACAAGTTAATTCATTTGTTTCCATGTAAAATCAACATAAAATTTGATTATAATCATAGAAATCGATGGAAAATAATGAAAATGGATAAAAACATGTTAATTCCTTTGTTTCCATGTCAAATCAATTTAAAACTTAAATATAATCATAGAAGTCGATGGAAAGTAATGTAAACGGATGAATACAAGCTAATTGTTTTATTTCTATGTGGAATCAATGTAAAATTTGAGTATAATCGTGGAAATTAATGGGAATCAATGAAAATGGATGAAGATAATCTAATTACTTTATTTCCATGAGAAATCAATGTAAAAAATGAGTATAATAATGGAAATCGATGGTAAATAATGAAAATGGATGAAAATGCACTAATTCCATCGTTTCCAAGTGAATTCTATGTAAAACTTGAGTATTATCACGTAAATGAATGGAAAACAATGTAAATTGATGAAAACTGGTGAATTCTTTCGTTTCCATATGAAATCAATGTAAAACCCAAGTATAATCATGAAAATCGATGGAAAGCAATGGAAATGGATGAAAACAAGCTAATTCCTTCGTTTCCATGTGAAATCAATGTAAAACTTGTTTATACTCATGGAAATCGATGGAAAGCAATGAAATTGGATGAAAATATGGTAATTCCTTTGTTTTCAAGTGAAATCAATGTGGAACTTGACAACATTCATGGAAACCGAGGGAAAAACAGGGCAATTGGACGAAAATAAGCTAATTCCTTCGTTTGCATGTGAAATCTATGTAAAACCTGAGTAAAATCATGGAAATCAATGGAAAGCAATGGAAATGGATGAAAACAATGTAAAACTTGATTATAATTATAGAAATCGATGTAAAACAATGAAAATGGATGAAAACACGCAAATTCTATTGCTTCCACGCGAAATCAATGTAAAATTTGAGTGTAATCAAGGAAATTAATGGATATTACTTCGTTTCCATGTGAAATCGATGTAAAAGATGAGTATAATAATAGAAATCGAAGGAAAACAATGGAAATGGGTGAAAACAAGCTAATTCAGTTGTTTTCATGTGAAATCAATATAAAACATGACTATAATCATGGAATTCGATGGAAAACAATGAAATTGGAAGTAAACATGTTAATTCCTTCCTTTACATGTGAAATCATTGTAAAAATTTGAGTATAATCATGGAAATGAAAGGAAAACAATGTAAACGGATGAAAACAAGCTAATTCTTTTATTTCCACGTGAAATCAATGTAAAACTTAAGTATAATCGTGGAAATCGATGGAAAGCAATGGAAATGGATGAAAAGAAGTTAATTCCAATGTTTCCATGTGAAATCAATATAAAGCTTGATTATAATAATGGAAATCGAAGGAAAACAATGTAAATGGATGAAAACAAGCTAATTCTTTTTATTTTCTTGTGAAATCAATGTAAAACTAGATTATAATCATGGAAATTGACGGAAATCAATGAAAAAGGATGAAAACACGCTAATTCCTTCGTTTCCATGTGAAATCAATATAAAACCTGGGTATAATCATGGAAATCTATGCAAAACAATGTAAATGGATAAAAACAAGCTAATTCTTTTTTTTCCCTGTGAAATCAATATAAAACTTGATTATATTCATGGAAATCGATGGAAAACAATGAAAATGGATGAAAATATGGTAATTCCTTTGTTTCCATGTGAAATCAATGTAAAACAAGAGTATAATCATGGAAATCAATTGTAACAATGTAAATGGATGAAAATAAGCTATTTCCTTCGTTTCCATGTGAAATCAATGTAAAAGTTGATTATACTCATGGAAATCGATGGAAAGTAGTGAAAATGTATAAAAACATGTTAATTCCTTCATTTCCATATGAGATCAACGTAAAACTTAAAATAATCATGAAAATCGATGAAAACAACTATAATGGATGAAAAGTAGCTAATTTCTTCGTTTCCATGTGAAATCAATGTAAAACCAGAGTACAATCTTGGAAATCGATGGAAACCAATGCAAACGGATGTAAAAAAGCTAATTCCTTCGTTTTCATGTGAAATAAATGTAAAAATTGATTATATTCACCGAAATCGATGGAAAACAAAGAAAATGGATAAAAACACGCGTATTGCTTCGTTTCCATGTCAAATAAATGCAAAATTTGAGTATAATCATGGAAATTAATGGAAATCAATAAAAATGTATGAAAACAAGCTAATTACTACATTTTCATGTGAAATCAATGTAAAACGTGAGTATAATAATGAAAATTGATGGAAAATAATAGAAATGGATGAAAATAAGCTAATTCATTTGTGTCCATGTGAAATCAATGTAAAACATGATTATATTCATGGCGATCGATGGAAAACAATGAAAATGGATGAGAACACGCGAATTCCTTCGTTTCTATGTCAAATCCATTTAAAACTTGAATATAATGATAGAAATCGATGGAAAGTAATATACATTGATGAATACAAGCTAATTGTTTTGTTTCTACGTGGAATCAATGTAAAATTTGAGTATAATTGTGGAAATTAATGGGAATCAACAAAAATGGGTGAAAATAATCCAACTACTTCATTTCCATGTGAAATCAAAATCAAAAATGAGTATAATAATGGAAATCGATGGGCAATAACGGAAACGGATGAAAACAAGCTAATTCATTTGTCTCTATATGAAATAAATGTAAAACTTGATTACATTCATGAAAATCGATGGTAAATAATGAAAATGGATGAAAAGAAACTATTTCCATCTTTTCCATGTGAAATCAATGTAAAACTTGAGTATTATTATGGAAATCAATGGAAAACAATATAAATTGATAAAATCAAGTGAATTCTTTTGTTTCCATGTGAAATCAATGTAAAACCTAAGTATAATCATGAAAATCGATGGAAAGCAATGGAAATGCATGAAAACAAGATAATTCCTTCGTTTCCATGTGAAATCAATGTAAAACTTGATTATACTCCTGAAATCGATAGAAAGCAATGAAATTAGATGAAAATATGGTAATTCCTTCATTTTTATGTGAAATCAATGTAAAACATGACAACAGTCATGGAAATCGTGGGAAAAATAGTGTAATTGAATGAAAACAAGCAAATTCCTTTGTTTCCAAATAAAATCAATGTAAAACCTGAATGTAATCATGGAAATCAATGGAAAGAAATGAAAATGGATGAAAATAATCTAATTCCTTTATTTCCATGTGAAATCAATGTAAAACTTGATTATAATTATCGAAATCGATGTAAAACAATAAAAATGGATGAAAACACGCTAACTCTTTTGCTTCCATGTGAAATCAATGTAAAATTTGAGTATAATCAAGGAAATCAATCGATATTACTTCATTTCCATGTGAAATCGATGAAAACATGGGTATAATAATAGAAATCGAAGGAAAACAATGGAAATGGGTGACAACAAGCAAATTCAATTCTTTCCAGGTGAAGTAAATATCAAACACGACTATAATCACGGAATTCGATGGAAAACAATGAAATTCGATGTAAACACTTTAATTCCTTCCTTTCCATGTGAAATCAATGTGAAACTTGAGTATAATAATGAAAATCAAAGGAAAACAATGTAAATGGATGAAAATAAGTTAATTCTTTTGTTTTCATGTGAAATCAATGTAAACTTGAGTATAATCATGGAAATCGACGGAATGCAAAGAAAATTGATGAAAAGAAGTTAATTCCTTTGTTTCCATGTGAAATCAATGTAAAGCTTGATTATAATAATGGAAATCGAAGGTAAACAATGTAAATGGATGAAAACAAGCTAATTCTTTTATTTTCATGTGAAATCAATGTAAAAATTGATTATAATCATGGAAGTCGATGGAAAATAATGAAAAAGGATGAAAACATGTTAATTCCTTCGTTTCCTAGTGAAATCAATGTAAAACCTGGGTATAATCATGGAAATCTATGCAAAACAATGTAAATGGATAAAAACAACCAAATTCTTTTGTTTCCATGTGAAATCAATATAAAACTTGATTATAATCAAGGAAATCGATGGAAAACAATGAAAATGGATGAAAACATGGTAATTCCTTTGTTTCCATGTGAAATCAATGTAAAACATGAGTATAATCATGGAAATCATTGGTAAACAATGTAAATGGATGAAAACAAGCTATTTTTTTCTTTTCCATTTGAAGTCAATGTAAAACTTGATTATACTCATGGAAAACGATGGAAAGCAATGAAAACGTATAAAAACCTGTTAATTCCTTCGTTTCTGTATGAAATAAACATAAAACTTAACATAATGATGAAAATCGATGAAAACATCGAAAATGGATGAAAACAAGCTAATTTCTTCATTTCCATGTGAAATCAATGTAAAACCAGAGTACAATCATGCAAATCGATGGAAACCATTGCAAACGGATGTAAAAAAGCTAATTCCTTCGTTTTCATGAGAAATAAATATAAAAATTGATTATAATCATAGAAATGGTTGGAAAACAAAGAAAATGGATGAAAACACGCGGATTACTTTGTTTCCATGTGAAATCAATGTTAAACTTGAGTATAATCATGGAAATTAATGGAAATCAATAAAAATGGATGAAAACTAGCTAATTACTACATTTTCATGTGAAATCAATGTCAAACATGAGTATAATAATGAAAATCGAAGGAAAATATTAGAAATGGATGAAAACAAGGTAATTTGTTTGTTTCCCTGTGAAATCAATGTAAAACATGATTATAATCACAGAAATCAATGGAAAACAATGAAAATGGATGAAAACACGCGAGTTCCTCTGTTTGCATTTCAAATCAATTTAAAACTCGAATATAGCCATAGAAATCGATGGAAAGTTATGTAAATGGATAAATATAAGCTAATTGTCTTGTTTCTATGTGGTGTTAATGTACAATTGAGTATAGTCGTGAAAATAAACGGGAATCAATGAAAATTGATGAAAATAATCTAATTACTTCATCTCCATGTGAAATCAATATAAAAAATGAGTATAATATTGGAAATCGATGGACAATAACGAAAACGGATGAAAACAAGGTAATTCATTTGCCTCCATGTGAAATCAATATAAAACTTGTTTACAATCATGAAAATCGATGGTAAATAATGAAAATGGATGAAAATGCAGTAATTCCATCGTTTCCATGTGAAATCAATGTAAAACTTGAGTATTATCATAGAAATCAATGGAAAACAATGTAAATTGATGAAAACTGGTGAATTCTTTTATTTCCGTGTGAAATCAATGTGTAACCTAAGTATAATCATGAAAATCGATGGAAAGCAATGGAAATGAATGAAAACAAGCTAATTCCTTCGTTTCCATGTGAAATCATTGTAAAACTTGATTATACTCCGGGAAATCGATGGAAAGTAATGAAATTGGATGAAAATATGGTAATCCCTTCGTTTCCATGTGAAATCAATGTCAAACTTGACAACAATCAAGGAAATCGGGGGAAAAACAGTGTAATTGGATGAAAACAAGTTAATTCCTTCATTTCCATGTAAAATCAATATAAAACCTGAGTATAATCATGGAAATCGATGGAAAGCAATGGAAATGGATAAAAACAATCTAATTCTTTTGTTTCGATGTGAAATCAATGTAAAATTTGATTATAATTATGGAAATCGATGCAAAACAATAAAAATGGATGAAAACATGCTAATTCTTTTGCTTCCATGTGAAATCAATGTAAAATTTGAGTATAATCAAGGAAATTAATCGATATTACTTCACTTCCATGTCAAATCGACGTAAAACATGAGTATAATAATAGAAATCGAAGGAAAAAATTAAAATAGGTGACTACAAGCTAATTCAATTATTTCCATATGAAATCAATATAAAACATGACTATAATCATGGAATTCAATGGAAAACAATGAAATTGGATGTAAACACGTTAATTTCTTCCTTTTCATGTGAAATCAATGTAAAAACTTGAGTATAATCATGGAAATCAAAGGAAAACAATATAAATGGATGACAACAAGATAATTCTTTTGTTTCCATGTGAAATCAATGTAAAACTTTAGTATAATCATGGAAATCGATCCAAAGCAATGGAAATAGATGAAAAGAAGTTAATTCCTTTGTTTCCACATGAAATCAATGTATAGCTTGATTATAATAATGGAAATCGAAGGAAAACTATGTAAATGGATGAAAACAAGCTAATTCTTTTATTTTCATGTGCAATGAATGTAAAACTTGATTATAATCATGGAAATCAATGGAAAACATTGAAAAAGGATGAAAACACACTAATTCCTTCGTTTCCATGTGAAATCAATGTAAAACCTGAGTATAATCATGGAAATTTATGCAAAACAATGTAAATGGATAAAAATATGCTAATTCTTTTGTTTCCATGTGAAATCAATATAAGACATGATTATAATCATGGAAATCGAAGGAAAATAATGAAAATGGATGAAAACATGCTAATTCCTTTGCTTCCATGTGAAGTCAATGTAAAACAATGTAAATGGATGAAAATAAGCTAATTCCTTTGTTTCCATATGAAATCAATGTAAAAGTTGATTATACTCATGGAAATCGATGGAAAGCAATGAAAATGTTTATAAACATGTTAATTCCTTCGTTTCCATATGAAATCAACGTAAAACTTTACATAATCATTGAAATCGATGAAAACAACGAAACTGGAAGACAGCAAGCTAATTTCTTCGTTTCCATGTGAAATCAATGTAAAACCAGAGTACAATCATGGAAATCGATGGAAACCAATGCAAATGGATGTGAAAAAGCTAATTCCGTCGTGTTCATGTGAAATAAATATAAAAATTGATTATAATCATAGAAATCGATGGAAAACAATGAAAATGAATGAAAACACGCGAATTACTTCGTTTCCATGCGAAATCAATGTAAAACTTGAGTATAATCATGGAAATCAATGAAAACCAATGTAAATGGAAGGAAAAAAAAAAATAATTCTTTTGTTTCCATATGAAATCAATGTAAAATTGGAGTATAATCAGGGTAATTAATGGAAATCAATGAAAATGGATGAAAACAAGCTAATTACTACATTTTCATGTGAAATCAATGTAAAACATCAGTATAATAATGAAAATCGATGGAAAATAGTAGAAATGGATGATAACAAGCTAATTCATTTGTTTCCATCTGAAACCAACTTAAAACTTGATTATAATCATAGAAATCATTGGAAAACAATGAAAATGGATGTGAACACGTGAATTCCTTCGTTTTCATGTCAAATCAATTTAAAACTTGAATATAATCATAGAAATAGATGGAAAGTAATATAAATGGATGAATACATGCTAATTGTTTTGTTTCTATGTGGAATCAATGTAAAATTTTCCACCAATGTAAAATTTGAGTATAATTGTGGAAATTAATAGGAATCAATGAAAATGGACGAAAATAATCTAATTACTTCATTTCCATGTGAAATGAAAGTAAAAAATGAGCATAATAAAGGAAATCGATGGACCATAACGGGAATGGATAAAAACAAGCTAATTCATTTGTCTCCATGTCAAATCAATGTAAAACTTGATTACAATCATGAAAATCGATGGTAAATAATGAAAATAGATGAAAATACATTAATTCCATCGTTTCCATGTGAAATCAATGTAAAACTTGAGTATTAAGATGGAAATCAATGGAAAACAATGTAAATTGATGAAAACTGGTGAATTCTTTTGTTTCCATGTGAAATCAAAATAAAACCTAAGTATAATCATCAAAATCGATGGAAAGCAATGAAAATAATGAAAACAAGCTAATTCCGTCGTTTCTATGCGAAATCAATGTAAAACTTGATTATACTCCTAGAAATCGATAGAAAGCAGAGAAATTGGATGAAAATATGATAATTCTTTCATTTCCATGTGAAATCAATATAAAACTTGACGACAGTGATGGAAATTGGGTGAAAAACAGTATAATTGGATGAAAACAAGCTAATTCCTTCGTTTCCATGTGAAATCATTGTAAAACTTGAGTATAATCATGAAAATCGATGGAAAGCAATGGAAATAGATGAAAACAATCTAATTCATTTGTTTCCATGTGAAATCAATGTAAAATTTGAATATAATTATGGAAATCGATGTAAAACAATAAAAATGGATGAAATCATGCTAATTATTTTTCTTCCATGTGAAATCAATGTATAATTTGAGTACACTCAAGGAAATTAATGGATATTACTTCATTTTCATATCAAATCGATGTCAAACATTAGTATAATAATAGAAATCGAAGGAAAATAATGGAAATGGGTGGAAACAAGCTAATTCAATTGTTTCCATCTTAAATCGATATAAAACATGAATATAATCATGGAATTCGATGGAAAAAATGAAATTGGATGTAAACACGTTAATTCCTTCCTTTCCATGTGAAGTCAATGTCAAAACTTGAGTATAATCATAGAAATCAAAGGAAAACAATGTAAATCGATGAAAACAAGCTAATTCTTTTGTTTTAATGTGAAATCAATGTAAAACTTGAGTATAATCAGGGAAATCGATGGAAAGCAATGGAAATGGATGAAAAGAAGTTAATTACTTTGTTTCCTTATGAAATCAATGTAAAGCTTGATTATAATAATGGAAATCGAAGGAAAATAATGTAAATGGATGAAAACAAGCAAATTCTTTTATTTTTATGTTAAATGAATGTAAAACTTGACTATTATAATGGAAATCAATGGAAAACAATGAAAAAGGATGAAAACACGCTAATTCCTTCGTTTCCAGGTGAAATCAATGTAAAACCTGAGTATAATCATGGAAATCTATGCAAAATAATCTAAATGGATAAAAACAAGCAAATTCTTTTGTTTCCATGTGAAATCATTATAAAACTTGATTATTGATAACAGTTGGAAAATCCCGTTGTCGGCTTGTGCATCAAGCTTATGTCACTAGCTGTCAAGTAGGTCAAATCAGTCAGATTCTCCTACGTAGGTCGCAGGTCAC
>JAOWBR010162786.1:0-12124 GCA_028571145.1 Dionaea muscipula
AGACATGGTCCTCTCCGGTCCAGAACAGACATATTTTTGAGCATCAACAACTTATTGTTGACGCGCAATCAACGGATCTGGAATACAACATTGCAAGGCTCAATAATGGACAACATAATGCCTATATTGCGGTGATAGGTTCAGTCCTTGAAAATAAAGGGCGGATTTTCTTTCTAAACGGGGGTGCTGGGACTGGCAAAACTTTTTTGTATAATACAATTGCGGACAAGTGTCGCAGCCTTGGACATATAGTGATTTCTGTTGCATCTTCAGGAATAGCTGCGCTGCTACTAAAGGGTGGAAGAACCGCCCATTCAACATTTACTATACCCTTTGATGTTTTGGATGGATCTTATTGTACGTGCAGTAAACAAAGCTTGCAGGCACACCTCTTCCGAGAGGCAAAATTAATAATATGGGATGAAGTTCCCATGCAGCATAGGTACTGTGTCGAGGCGGTGGAACGTACATTGCGGGACTTTTGTGACAACAACCTGCCTTTTGGGGGTATAACGGTCGTACTTGGTGGTGATTTCAGACAAATCTTGCCTGTAGTCCCGAAAGGTTCCCGTGAACAAATTGTACAAGCATCGTTGCGATCATCCGTCATATGGAAAAATTTAGAAGTCCTAACCTTGGATGTCAATATGCGCATGCAGTCAATCGATATTGATGGCACGATCTATGCAGACTTCTTAAAGGAGGTAATTTATGATACACCGTAAACAATTTAAATGTCTTTAGATTATTGAGTGTTGCATTTATCGCGTTATAATGACATGTAACCGTGTGTTTTAGGTGGGCACTAACCCACGAGGAACTATTGAGATCCCACCAACAATCAGAAAATGTTATTGCTTGGAAGAATTGCTATCAGTTGTTTATCCACGACTTGATGTTCCACAAACTGCCAGTCCGGACTTCCTAATGGATCGGGCTATCCTATCAGCACGTAATGACGACGTCAACGCCATTAACGCTGCCGCATTACAATTGTTTCCTGGTGAGACAATTACCTATCTGGCAGCTGACAAAATGGACGAGACAGATCGAGAAACCACCAACCGATTTCCACAGGAATATTTGAACTCTTTGGAGCCTGCTGGTTTGCCGCCGTTCAAACTAGACCTCAAAGTCGGTGTTCCGATTATTTTATTGCGGAACATAGCACCTAAAGAGGGACTATGTAACGGGACCCGTCTTCTGGTGGTTAAATATGCAGGGCGTGTGATTCAAGCTCAGATTTTAACCGGAGATAAGAAAGGGAACTTGGTTCTCATCCCGAGAATCACCCTTACCCCATCAACTACTGAGATCCCTTTCAAAATGAGTAGACGACAATTCCCAGTACGCCTTGCATTTGCGATGACAATAAATAAGTCTCAAGGCCAATCACTGAAGTATGTCGGCGTTGACCTACGTACCCCGGTTTTCACTCATGGGCAACTCTATGTTGGCCTGTCCAGATGCACATCGCACCATGGTGTGAGTGTTCTACTCCCTGAAGTTGGACAAACTTCGACTACCAATATAGTGTATCCGGAGGTCCTCATCTGAGTACAGACCAAAAAGCAAAATCAAATAACTATCATAAGGTAAAAAAAACAAACTGGTTCCGTACGCTATAATATATAACTGCTTGCACTGATTCTGCTATACTATATAACTGTTAGAAACTGATTCCTCTACTTAGGACATACTTTCGCTAACATGCGTGGAACTCTTGGCTATAAAGTATTCTTTAGTTATTGCATATTTTTTTAACTTATTCATCTCCTAACTCTTACTATGGCAAACAGTAAGAATGCTTAAGATTATAAAAATTGATTATATGTGTAATGTTATTAAAACCTATGAGATGTGGGCATAAACCAACTTATTAAAACCTATGGGATGTGGGCATTAAACCAACTTATTAATTTGTTGACAGTGGAAGGTGTATAGCTAGCAAGATGTGAATGTTATATTTTAAAAGTGGAGCTTTAGTGTATTTTGCTATGAGTTTCTACATGGGGAGTCTTGGTGTCCTGTGCTGTTATTCAAAATTTGTTCTCTATTGACATCAATGTCGACTTATGTTTATGGTGGATAGACACTTCTATTATTTTTAGCAAAATTACATCCTAGAATTATGGGATTAATTTATGAATGTGGTGGAAAGATGCATATGGCTGAGTGTTATTGGGCTGTGGTTTTATTTTTATGAGCAGGATATGGCCTCCAATGCATGTGTTTGGACAAATCTGTCACAATTGCGGCCATTATACAAGATTTTCCCTTCATATTGCTCTCCATTTATGTGGTTTTAAATTATTGAAATATCATTTTAAGTAATTTAGGTTAGAGCATTTGAACCCTGGTGCTGTTGATGATTAATGAATTCATTTTCATGTTTTTAATCTGAACTCGCTAGCTATAGTTATCAACCAGATTTCCATAAACAAGCTATTCAACGGCATATCTATTTATCTGTGTAATTTCCTTTTTTGTGCAGGAGTCTTCATTTTCAAACTGCATAGCCACCAGTCTTTCTCCTATAAAGCCCATCAAGGCAATAAACATTTTTCAAACATTCAGTTCTCTTAGTTTCTCTTCTCCACCATCTGTGTTTACTTCTCCCCATGTGAGTCTCTAGAAGGAATCTAGATTATTAAGAAGGTAACCAACTATTTTCTTGATGTCTGTTGCCAATCTGCAATGCATCTAAAACAAAATCTTACTGTTAACTTTTATCGGATATTCTTTCTCATCTTAATTTGTTTTTTCTCAGGCATCAACTCTCAGAGTTGGTAAAACCTGAATTTATGTCGACTGATGACAGAAGTGCTTGCAAAACTGAAGGTATATTTCCTTCTGTTCGGCAGTCCGGGAAATCCTCAACTGAAGGAGTTGAGTATGCTGAGATTTCTTCTGGCGAAGGAGCTTTTGAGCCACTTTTTGGAGTTTCAGGGGAGACGATTGAATTGCCAAGTGATTTTGTGTTGTAAGATCGAGTAGATGTAATTTGTCCCGCGATTTGTGATTTTGTTGATTGCCTAATTGTATATGTTCTACTTGGTGGTGGGGCTCTCTAATTTTCACCATTTTTGTTTTTTAAGTTGAGAATTTGGAAACGTTGTGTGCTTTGATGCAAGAGTTTTGATTTTATCTATCTTCCGTGTGTTTTGATTTTTGATCGCAGGTTGAAGAGTTAGAAGATACTATTTTGTAAATTATGGTTTGTGTAAATTTTTAAGTTTCAAGTATCGTATTTTGATATGTCAGGTTACAGATAATCAGATATAATGCATTTTTTTATATTTTATTCGGTTACATGTTATAAAGACATCTTTTTTGTAATTAAAGATGTGAGTGAAACTATTCACCGTATTTTTTACATGGACAAGATCTATATTAATATTAAAAAGACTGATGTGGTTCCGTACGATGCACGAGTTAATCCTACTTGCAGACAGATCAATTAATAGTGTTTTAAATTCACGCTTAAAATTTTTGCATACGGACCAATTAGCAGAGAAAAATGTAGGCGCATAAACGATGAACAATCGTGCCAACGACACGGGTTAACCCTAATATAATACAAATCACAACCGATTTTGAATTGTTATACACTGTTCATTCAATTGTGAGAGAGATATTTTTCTCTCCAATCATATGATGACACGCGTGACTTATTTCCCTCTCATTTTCGTTGCCCCTCTCCCAAAATTGTACTCGCCTCACTCTCTCGGTTCCTCTGGCCTCTCTCACCGGCTTTGCTCTCTCTCTAATCGACCATCGACGACAACAGGCAGAGGAATCGACGAGCACGACAATCTCTGTGAGCCATCTCTGTGATTTTCTCTATCGACCTCTGAAATCCCTGTGATCTTCTCAATCGACGAGAATCGATTGACCTCTTAAATCGACTACATCCATGTGATTTGCTCAAGCACAACTCTGAAATCCCTCTGATTTGCTCGAGTGAAGGGAGCAAGGGCATCTTCTCGGTGAGTTGTCGGTCAGTTCTCGGTGAAATTGATGACAATCTTTGTGTTGTTTCCTCTGTCTGTTTCCCCCAAAGCTTTGATTGTGCATCTTCTCGGGTGATTCCCATGTTTCCTTTGCTTCCTTCGTGTGATTACCTAATTGTGATCTCCCCCAAGCAAATACATAACATCTTCCCCGTGCATCTTCTCGGCTTAATCCCTCAAGAGCATCTTCTCGGCTCAATCTCTGTGATTACCTAATTGTTTCCTGGGTGATTTGTCGGTGGGTTAATCCCCCAAGAGCTGGGTTTGGGTTGTGGGTTCATATTTTGGAGCTGCGTTAGGGTTGTGGGGGAATTAGGTGTTTATTTTATTATGTAGTTGAGTTTATTATGTGATTATATGAGAGCTTCATTCCTTTATGGGAATTGTGGGTAGATCATTATGTGGTTGAGTTGATTATGTGATTATGGGAATTAGATGCTTCATTCCTCTACGGGGGGATTAGGTGTTGAGTTTATGGGAATTGTGTGTAGCTGATTATGTGATTATGTGGGGAATTGTGGGTAGCTGATTATGTGTAGCTGATTATGTGATGATGTGATTCTGTGATAGCTTCATTCCTCTATCTGTGATTATGTGATTGTGTGATAGCTTCATTCCTCTACCTGATTATGTGTGATAGCTTCATTCCTCTACCTGATTATGTGGTTGAGTTTTAATGCTAGCTTTTTCTATCCCTTGCATCTAAAATGCTTTGTTTGATGTTAGGTTACAATGTCCATCGCGATGGAGGTTGCAGCTGTAACTCAGCTTGGCATTGAGGTAAGCATTTTGTTTCTATGTTCTGTTGTACAATTCTCTTTTACTCTGTCAAATTGTTGATGGTGTGAATGCTGTTTATCATTCTCCCATCTCAAGTTTGTTACCGTTTTTTATAACAAATGATTACAGACACTTCATTTGTTCATCATGCAAATGTCTTTGTCTGTGAGTCTCGGAATTCTCTGTCTTTGTAGAATCAGACTTCTTACAAAGATGAACAAGATTTTTGTGTGTGTGTGTGTGTGTGTGTGTGTGTGGGAAGGTTGCATGACATCCTCATACAATTGTGACATCCTCTATGTAGTAGCAACAATATGACATCTATGCAGTAGAAACAAATGATCACAATGTCCAAGATTCCAGTTCATCTCATCACAATGATAACAATGATCGCAAGATTCCAATGATCACAATGATCACAAGATTCCAAGATTCCAATGAGGACAATGATCGCAAGATTCCAATGATCACAATGATCACAATGTCCAAGATTTATTTCATCTCATCTATGCAGTAGCAACAATATTACATCCTCTAAACTTTGTCGAAGTCGAAGTAAAATCGTGATTAATTGTGAGTCTTCCATGGATTCCAATTCAGTTGACTTGAATTGTGACAACATCCTTTGATTCAATTCTTTGATTCCAGTTGATTCAAGTTTCATTCCCTTTTACTACCATCTTCATTCCATGCTTCCAGTTGGTGACTTCCTTCATTGCTGCTTGGTCTTGCCTTTTTCATCAAACTGTGCATGCTTATTCTCTCGAGCTTCTTTATTCCCACCGCTGAATGTATTTGATTGATTTAGCTAATTGGAGTATTATTTTATCTTATGGTGCCATTTTCATCCCAGCAAACCATTGCTTTATGCGGACCACCCTTCTGATGTAGAAGCACATAAGAATATTGAAGCTGCTATTCGGCAAGTAAACATCATCTTTTCTTCTATTGGTTTTCTAATTCTTTAGTGAATCTGCAATGTCTCTACCTATTAAAAGAACTAAATGTTTCCTGATGACTTTTTAGGATCCACCAACTGTCGATTGGTTTTTACTTCCTAGGGAGAAAGAGGACAGTAGGTGCTCCGACTATAGATTCTATTGATAAGTAAATGCCTTAGTTAGATAGTAAATGGTATCTTTTCAAAGGTTGATTAGTTTTTTTAGGTTGCTCCGACTATAGATTCTATTGACTTAGAAAATTTTCAAAGGTTGATTAGTTTTTTTTTTCAATTAATTTGATATGGTCAAAATTAAAGAATGCTGCAAGCTCTCAATATTTGGGATTAAAGAATACTACATGGTAAAAATTAAAGAATACTACATGGTAAAATTAAAGAATACTACTAGCTCTTAATATTTGCGATTGTATCTTCGACTATGTTTCCATGCTCAAACATGCATTTTATTGACGACTTGGTAAATTTAATTGGCTGATTAGTTTTTTTTTCTTCGTTGATTTGATATCTTTGCTTCACATTCATTTCTATCACATAGACGCATTAGGGTAAAATGAAGAATTGTGGGTTCATAGACCTTGAAGATTATGTAGATGGACCGACTACCAACTTCTCACTTTTGTAGATTGGTAGTTTTGCCTGTGCAACTTATGATGCTTTTTATAAGCCTAAGTACTTAATCTTTTCTTGCATGTGTGAAGAATCGTGTAGTATATTTGACAGTCTTTCCTTTCTGCTCTTGCCGATATAGGAGATTCAGGCCACCCTTTTTTCTTCTTGCTGATTATATCATTAGTGTCTTTAGATTGTGTATTGCTCAACTCTTTTGCACCTCAAATCTGTTGTTCAAGGTAAGATTACGTGATTGTGTTTTATGTGAGAAAAAAATAAAGAACCATTTGTTACCGTTGAATAAATAAGAGTGGAGCAACTTATAATGTCCATGCTCTATATTTTCTGGTAGTGAATAAAGTTGTATTTCCCAATGTCCAAGTCCTGTATTCTCTGGCACTGAACAACTGTGTTTTCTGGCTCTTGGCGCTTTTGCTTTACTGCAAAGCAACTGATGTCATGTTATGTGATTTGTAACAGCACAGATGGCTGATCTTACAATAATATAAAACCCACAGGTATTTTCACTAACTAGGTTACAGGTATGATGGTTTTTTTTTAATGTTTTGTCCGGTTTATAATTGTTATGTTGCCGATTTTTTATCTTATTTTTATTTTTATTAAATTTGTCAATCAACTCATTTTTTTATTTAAAAACTCATTCTTTTTAAGTTGATTGTGCTCTAATCTGGTATGGTGGTATTAGCAACATATGGAATTGTCGGTGAACAGCATGATGGAACTATTCCCACAATTCCACATGTGAATTGAGTAAGCAACATGTGAATTGATCAATTCCATAATATGTGGCTCTTTGTGGTCAATTCGTATGGAACTATACTCGGTGGCTCTCTGTGCAATTGTGGGCCGCTCTCCTTGGATAATATGGCTATTTTCACCTCATTTTGCCTTCGTGATTTCACAAGCTTAGGTGAGCAGCAAAAAGTGCATCATTATAGCCCAATATTCACACGTCAATTGTGGGTATTAATCAATTTCAGATTTTATAGTTTCCATTTTTTAGGACATCAATTCACATGTGGGTGCTAATAAAATGACTTTCACATGTTGATTCTTCGGATGATCCATTCACTAACGTCTCTTTCCGTTCCTTCTTATCTAAAATTCAATTTTGTTTTCCATTTTTGAGAGCAACAATCATTTTTATGTTGTTTATAAAATGACAAAAATCAATTTTTAGGGCAACAATCATTTTTGAGGATAATTTCGTTCTAGGCAGAGTATGCGAAGGACTAGCATGTTCTTTTATTTGCTTTGAGAGTTTGTGTAACTCTGAGAATGACATGAAACTTCCTTGGAGTAAAGGTAATTGATGGCAATCTATTTTACGGTGTTATAGAGGGTTATTTTCATTGATGAAATGAAGTTGTGTTAGATTTGTTTTCGTGCTAGATCAACTTACTAATCTAGGAAAATATGATCAAGCCATTTGCAAATCAACAACCTCACCAGCCCCATAAACATAGCCGTGTTGTCGACTTGGGTATAGAGCATGAAAGGGGATGCATAGAAATAGTGTTGTCGACTTTGTAAAACTTGCTCTCTATATATGACTACCTGTGGGATGATTCAAAACTTACATCTTCATGTGATCCTTAATCTAATTCGCTTTGAAGTTTGACACAATACAAATGAGTGGACAATGCTAAAGTATGTTCTCTGTTCATTTTAAATTATATTGTTTTCATCTTATGATTTGGTCATTAGTGCTTTTTTTGTTAAGATTACATGTGATTTCCAGGTGGTGGACCGGTGGTCATGACCCATGTCTACGGGAAACGGTCTGGGGTGAGATACATGACAAATGGCTTTAAAGTCTATTATATCCCATGGAAGCTGTTTCTCATACAGTGCACATTGCCCACATTCTGCACGTGGGACATTTCCAATAATAAGGACAATTCTCATTTGAGAGAAGATTTCGCTGGTGCATGGACATCAAACCTTCTCAACTCTCTGCCACGAAGCATTGATGAACGCACACACGATGGGTTATAGAGTGGTATTTACTGACCAACTGTATGGTTTTACAGATGTTGGGAGTATCCACATGAACAAGGTTCTAGCAAATGCGAGTCAGGCCATTTGTGTTTCCTATACAAGGAAAATACAGTTCTACGCTCAGGATTGTCTCTAGAAAAAGTATTTGCCATCCCAAATGTCGTTGACACACCCATGTTCAAACTTGCTTTAGAGCGGCTGAAAAATGATCAGATTGTTATAGTTGTCATAAGTAGATTGGTGTATAGAAAGGGTGCAGATTTGCTTTTAGGTATAGAAAGGGTGGAGATTTGGGAGATGTTGTGTTATCAATTTGAAGACTTTTAGGTTTTGTTGATCAAGTTGTAGGTACAATGTATTTCTTTTAGGTTTTGTTCGATTTACATCTGTTATGTTGTCAATTTTTGATTTTTTTTTTCCATTTTGTTCGATTCAGGTGTCATATTGCCGATTTATAAATATTGTAGGACTGGGCATAACGTATATAATCTTGAAAAGTCTGTTTCTGTTCCGTGCGGTGCAGGGATTACCCCGAGAGAGTTTATAATTCGGTCTGTTATGCATGTAAATTTTTTCCTGATGATATTTTATTATTATTTTGCATTCTTTGTGTATCCCGGTTCTCTACTATGCAGTGTTACAATGATATAAAGTAAATGTCACTCTTATTTAAATTTTATTCTTCAAGCAGCTTATATTTTTTTCGTGTGCCAGTAAATGGACAGTGTGGAATTTTGAGTGAAACCGTTGATCGTGTCAATGACACGGATATCCCATCTCTTCCTTTGGGGGGATAAAGTTCGTCATAATTCGTGAAGGCACTAATTGTGTGCCTTCAAGAATTATGACGACACTAATCGTGAATACTCAGCGAATATGCGCCTCCTACCAGTGAATGTTTCCGTCAACAAATTGTGAAGGTGGAACCCTAAACGAATAGTAAAGGCGAAAATCTGGGCAGAAAAATGAGACGAAAGCCAAGATAATAATTAGTCAGGCGGAAGCCAAGACAGATAAATCAGACAAAAGTGAAGACGATTACTCAGGCAAGTCATCGTGCCAACGGCACGGGTTACCCCTAGTGATCATACATGCAATACATAAATCCAATCCACAAATCTCACAGCGGGAAATCACAATCCCAAAAATAATCATCATGTTCATCAGCCCCTCACAATGGAAAACATAAACACAACGTGCACACGAAAGCACCAAAAGAGATCAGAGTATAAAATCATCATAACATGCAGCGGATAAACAAGTAATATAAATCCTATGAGGCCACACCGCTTCCCGCCGCATCCGTCTACAATCATGATCAAACCTGCCAAAATAAGCAGGGGTAAAATCCGTCAGCTAGCGATAGCTGGTGAGATGAAATACGGCATAAGGTATATGAATAAAACATGCGAGTTCATGCCTGCTCAAATCATGCATCAGTTGAATTCATAATATCTCATAAATAATTCTGCGGACCATGGCGATAATGGAAGTAGTAAAACATAGGCCATCACAAAGTGCTCACTCACATCAACCCAGGGTACCCCAGCAATCCTCCATATGATCATTCCCGGCATGGCCTCACCGCGGACATGCATCATCATGAGGTCCACCCTAGTTTCCCGTCGCGAAGCGGGAGAACTTCAGGATGTTGTGACACCCGAAAGGTGGCCTTGGTTTCTCATATGAGACAGAGAAGACCCTAAGGACTTAAAACAAATCGAATCCATATCCCATATCCAAAACACAATAGGCATGCAAGCCCTATTATGAATCAATTGAAATCATCATCTCAAAATATATATGGTTTTCAATCAAAACCATTTCAAATATGAAGCGTAAGAAAACAATGAGAAATGATGACCAATCATATACCAAAGTCCATATATCAACTCACCTGAGCAAAGTGTGATCAACTCTCGACAAGAAATCCGCTAAACCAATCACAAGTCGATTAATGGAGTCACCTCAAGTCCCTACATCGAAATCATGCACAAGAGTCTCAAAATACCATCATCGGACCAAACAAATGAGCACCACATCACACGTCCTAAGCCATCTCAATCTACATCCCAACGGATCCCAAACACGAGTCCAAAATCAACCCCGAAACTCCATAGCACAATCCTATAATGAAAGGCTCAAGAAAATCCCAAGTTCCCAAAAAGGAACCCTGGAGACGTCTCTTGAGACGTCTCCAAAACCCTCTGTCTCCAATAAGAAAATGCATTAATCCCAACTCCACAGGTGAGACGTCTCTGGCGACGTCCCTAGAGACGTCTCTGGAGACATCTCCTGAACCCAAATAGGAGGTCAGCAGATCAGCACAACCAAAAACTCCAGCGTGAGACGTGTCTAGAGACGTCCCTGGAGCGACGTCTCTGGAGACGTCTCCAGCACAAAGACAGAAAATCTGCAAATCTGTAAAAACATCCAATGCACGAACACAAAATCCTCAATCACCAAAACTCAATCCAAGGCCTCAAACACAACATAAAACATGCATCCAAGCTAACCAAGGCATAAGGAACCACCACAAACATGCCGAACTCCAAATCACTCTTCCAAAAATCTAAAACATGCTAAAACACCTCAAACAAAACATCACCCATGAACACATCGCACAAGTCCCAAATCATAAAACAAACCATGCTAAAGCCTCCACTAGCATCAAGCTCATGCCAAGCTCAACATGCCCAACTCAAAAATCCATCCAACAAATGAAACCAAAGAGAAACCATGAAACTAAATCAAAACTTACCTTGAAACCAACTAATGGAGAGTCTCCAAAGGTCCTAGGAGCTGCCAAGATGTCTCCCAATCATGTATCACCAACCTCCAAGCTAGAATCCAAAGGAAAAAGATGGAGAAGCTAGAAATCACCAAGTTCTCCTCTTCCTTCTCTTCTCTTCTTTCTATGATCTTCCTTCCTTCTTCTCCTTCAATAAGCACGGCTAAAGGGCAAGGGAAAACAGAAAAATGGGCTGCCATAAAGCCTCCACCACTCACAAGAAGACACCACACATATCCATTCACACACTCTTCCACCCTCATCATTAAAGCAAGGTTGAAAAAATTAACGAAAGAGGCCATCAACTAATCCTTAAATCACGCGTGTAAAATAATCCGAAATGCCTCAAACTAATCACCAAAAATCATGAAATAAAATCACGGTCCTAACGAACCCAAAATTAAAATATTGCAAAACTGTCAAATCCCGACCCGTCAAATCTCGAAAAATCCGAAAAATCCAAACATGTCAATATGGTACTCATTGGACTCGTCTGATCATCACGATCATGCCGGTATGCTTAAAATGATCGTACGACATGCGATGCAAAAAGTAGCAAAACAGCTACGTAAAACCCGAAAGCACTATTCACGTAAAACACTATTCACTGAAAAATGAAAATTTTCCAACATGATAAATCAATCATAATGAACATAAATCAACATAAAAATGTCCAAAAATATGTGGTATAACAGTTACTACCGGCGCTTCATTGAGGGTTTTTCTGCAATTTCTTTGCCATTTACGCGCCTCACTAGGAAGGCGGTGAGATTTGATTGGACTGATAATTATGAGCGTAGTTTTGTGGAGCTCAAGAGGAGATTAACCACGGCACCTGTTCTTTCGTTGCCTTCTGGAGAGGATGGTTTTTTCATTTTTAGTGATGCTTCTTTGCAGGGTTTGGGTTGTGTCCTCATGCAGCACGGGAAAGTTATTGCTTTTGCTTCC
>JAOWBR010162797.1:0-12124 GCA_028571145.1 Dionaea muscipula
CTTTAGGAAATTGTAAACAATTGTAAGAATTGTTTAGCTTGAACTTTGGGTTTAATTCTAAAAAAAATGTACAAAATTGATTCCACTAGTAAAAGCAATCGTGTGGATTGCTAGAAATCAATTTTTGGGGTGTTGGGTTTTCTTTTGGTGGTGCCATTAGTGTACAACTCTGCTGCGTCAGAGTTAGGGATCTTGTTTGTACTTGGGATTTGATTGTTTGTTTTGGTTGTGTTCCTTTTGAGGTTCCTTTGGGGTTATAGAGGCTAATCTGGGGCGGATGGTGACCCTAAATGGGTCAAATTATCACGTATGGAAAGGAAAAATGGAGGATCTGTTATATATGAAATAGCTCCATCTTCCCGGCATTGCCAAAGAAAAATCAGATGGGAAGTCAGATGCGTTGTGGACCATGGAGCATAGGCGAGTATATGGGTATATCCGTCAATGGGTAGATAACGTTTTAAACCACATAAGTAAAGAAACCGACGTTAGGGTGCTTTGAGAGAAATTTGAGTCTCTCTATGCTAGTAAAACTGGAAGCACAAAGATGATGTTGATGACAATTAAGTACAAAGATGATAAATTCATAACTGACCATCTGAATACATACCAAGGGATATTGAATCAATTGGAGGGTATGGAGATCAGTTTTGAAGATGAGGTGAAAGGTCTTGTGTTGCTTGGTACTTTACCTGAGACTTGGAAGGTCTTTAGGATGTCTATAACAAACTTTGTCCCTAATGGCACAATGACTTTAGAGTATACCAAGACTAGTATCCTCAATGAGGATTTGAGGAGGAGAGGTTAGGGAAACTCAGTTCCTAGCAGAGGAGAGCTACTTGTGATTGGTAGGAAGTGGGAGAGTGATCCTAGTAGACGAGGGAGTCCTGATAAGAGTAGCAAAGATAAGAGTCAGAGGAGGAAGCAAGTTGAGTGCTACTATTGTCATCGGGTTGGGCATATGAAGAGAGATTGTTGGAAGCTTAAGAAGGAAGGGGAAGAGAAAAATAGGGGTAGTAAGGGAAAAACCTCGTTTGCCGCAGGCTGTACTAAAGATGACTCTGATTTGATTGTGATGTTATGTCGGTGACAGGAGGGGTAGAGTTGACTCAAGCTTGAGTTGAGTTGTAGACAGCGGTGTCTCAGTTCAAGTCACTCTTAGGAGGGATGTTTTTGCCTCATACATATCAGGAGATTTTGGTGCTGTGCGGATGAGAGATGGTAGGATGACCAATGTAGTTGGCATCGGGAGCGTGATAGTAGAGGGGTAGAGTGGACGACTAGGTGTGGATACCGAGTGAGAACCTTTGAGGCTGAGTCTGGTTCAGAAAATGCTTACCATGAGCAGTTGAGTCTAGGGTGCTTGAGTAACCAGCACACAGTTGGAAAACCGGGGGATATTATTATGAGTTTTTTAAAGAGTGAGAGCCTTGAGGGTTGGGTTTGGTGCAGGTGATATAGTCATCACACGCACTCGGAAAACCGGGGGAAATTTGTGATGGGTTTTCCCAAGTGGGCTTTGTTTTGGATCATTCATGTTTTAACTTTGACAATGGGTATGCTTGTTGACTGAGCCTTTCTTTAGGCCCAAAGCCTATTTGGTTCCTCTTCTCCAGTTGTGTCTTCATCTCCACAAGACAAAAAGTCTGTCTTCCACCACAACAAAGCACGAGAAGCTGAGGTAGAGCAAAGCTATCAGTTTCTTCTCCGGATGAGATCCAGGTGAGCTCAACGGGGATCGTTCATCGTAGCTGTTCATCATCAACGGTGAAGATTAGTCATTATGGTTGAGTTTTCTGTTACAGAACGGGTGGCTCTCATTCATCAGGCGGTTATCAGAGATTCCTTGCTAGTTTGTATATATAGCTACGTTTCTGTTGTATTTTTCTTTGAGTTGAATTGTGTATTTGGTTGATTGTGGTTATAGTAGATTCTTCTCCTACTGATTGTGTACTTCGAGTTTTAACTCCATTGCTGTGCTGAGAGTTTTTTTTTTTTTTTCATATCTCAAATTGTTTGGTTCTCGGTTTTGTTAATCGAAGCTGTTTTCGGTTTTGTCCACCAAATTCTTTGCTTTGTTTGTTGATTCACACTTCACAATATGGACATGTAAAACAATGGCCTCTTAATGCAGTTGTAAGGAGATGTGAAGCATTGAAAGTTGTGGAATCATGTAGGAAAGAGGAAGAATGAAGAAGAGTTTGAATGGAAATATGAAGCATTACTAGGGATAGCATGGCCTCGTAGAGGGCATGATATAAAATATAGTAGAATGACGTCATTGTATCCATGTAGTTGACTCTGTGTAGTGGAAGAAGACTTTTTTGCTGCTTTCTTATGTTGGCTTTATTCTTTCAAATTAGCATTTTGTGTAGATGCGAATCTGTATACTAAATTTTGCTATGCTTTTTGAAGATTTTTATTACGCGTGATCTAAGTCTCGTCCCTATGGGAAACAGTTCTAGAAATAGCACTTGAAATAATTTGTAGACTTTAGATTCTCGACTCGAGAAATCACTCCAGTCCTTCGACACAAGTCCTTATGTCAATGATGCCTAATTACTTAGGCTTATCCTATGATCGTTTACAGCCTTGATGGTGATAGTGACCGTCTCTTACATGGTTCCCCTCAAGTTTTGAAATCTCATATGCTACTTTGAGTTTATTTGTTACTTTATACTTCTTTTATATTTTGAAGTAGATATATGTTCATTTCTAGGTGTGGGCATTGGCAATTGGAAGGAAAACAGAAATGCTTGCTACAGGAGGAAGTGATGCTCGTATTAATCTATGGCATGACTATACTGCTGCGGATAATGAGGAAGCTTTTCGTAAAGAGGTAAATATTTTCATGCATGTACTGTTTCCTTGAAATTATGACATCGAAATTTTAACCAAGCATGTTAAATTGAAACGCTCCTCTGGGCTCTTCCTTGCATGCATGTAAATTTTGTTTTGTTCAAAATATATCATTTCTTGATTGACTGGGACGGCAATATTTGCTCTCTTTGGTTGAATGGATATTTCTTCTCTACTGAGCAAACTTTTTCTTAGCAGAGAGATTTTTTTGCAGGAGTTTTCTTTTTCTTTAATCAAGGAGGAAGCAACATGACAAGGCTCTATTTTGTTGGATGGAAAGTTCTTTAGCAGAAAACTTTTCTTTTAGGGAGGGAGGGTCAGGGAACAAAATACTAAACTCTCTTTTGCTTGGATGAAAGTGCATTTTAGAAACTATATTTTGTAGAGTGAGGGAACGAAAACCTTAAGTCTTCTTTGGCCGGACAGAAATATCTTTCATGGAAGTTTATCGGAGAACATTAATATTCATTTGGACAAGAGCTGGCTTATGAGTTGTCAATGCTGGCTTGTTGGTTTAAGTGGATGCTTTGGCGATTTGGGGTAAGTTTGGATGACATTGTCTTCTTGGTGATTGTGGTGGTGGGACGGGAGGAACAAAACAGTTGGCCCTCTTGGGTTGGATGGTGTCTTTTTTGGTGAAAGTATAGTTCTTCAAGAAAATAATACATTCCTCCAGTTCATCTTTTTGCAACAAGGAAGAGTCTGCCAGTGAGAAAAGGTTTTTTTTTTTGTGTATAACTATTCGGTTTATTACTTCATGAGTCTATCAACATGTGTTTAATTGCACTTGCACATGCCCATTCGCCTATCTAGTTCTGTGCATTGTATTCGGATTGTATGAATTTGCTCATGAGCATCTATATTGTATTCTCTACTTTGGAGCTCGTCTAGTTAAGGAGTTGTTTTCTATACAGAAAGTAATATTCAGTTCCTGTAATTTTCTTTGCTATTCTATTCTTCACATGGTATCAGAGATAGTCATTCTCACGAGTCTAATCTGATCTCATTCCCTTTTTGTGGCTAGCTCCACCTCTTCTACTGCCATATCATCTTTAATCCCAGTCGTCACTTCCTCGTATGTGCAATCATCGACACCCAGCACTCCGGTTGCACTCAATACTACACAACTCCCTCTCAAATGAGGTCTTGGAGAGCCCAATTTGATTCCCTGCTTTTCGGATATGATCCGATAGGGTAAGTTGATGGCAGCCACCTTTGCCCCCCACCTAGTCTCATTGGTGCTAGCTCTCCCAATCCAGAATTCACCCTCTGGCAGTGTTAGGATAAGTTGCTTTTTCATGGTATTCTCTCTTCCGTCTCAGTTCGGGTGGTTCCTCTCATCAGCTCGTCCAAGACTTCCGCCGAAGCTTGAACTCGCCTCGAAAAATATTACGCTAACACCTCATCCTCTCGGATCATGGGATTAACTGAGCAGTTATCCTAGCTGCATGGAACGCGTTCCATAGCCACAATCCATGCCACCCCTAGACAAGAGTTGCTTTCGTCATATATACCTGGTGATTGTGGTGTTGTAAGGATGGACAATGCGTGTGTCGCATATGCTGTAGGAGTTGGAGATATATGTCTGGAGACGGAGCAAAGTGGGAAACTGGTCTTGAAGAATGTGAAGCATATCCCTGATATGAGATTGAACTTGTTGTTAGTCGACCGTTTAGATGATGAAGGATTTACAAGCTTCTTCAAAGACGGTAGTAGGAAGCTCACCAAGGGATATCTGGTGGTAGCAAAGGAAAAAAAGGTGTCTTCTCTTTATATTTTTTAGTCCAAGTGTGACTGATTTTGTCAATACTATGGAGGATGAAACTATTACAATTCTGTGATATCGTCGTCTAGCCCATATAAGTGAGAAGGGGAATGGCCGTTTTGGCTAAGAAAGGGTTATTGTCTAGCTTGAAGACCATAAACCTTAGGCGGTGTGAGGATTACCTTCAGGGGAAGCAAACCAGAGATGCTTTCAAGAGTTCATCGTCTATAAGGAGACTTAGGATACTTGACTTGGTTCATACTAATGTCTATGGACCAATGCCTGTTAGGTCACTTGGACGTGCAAGCTATTTTGTGATGATCACTCGAGGAAGATGTGGGTGTATTTGTTGAAGACAAAGGATCAAATAGTTAGGATCTTCAAAGAATTTCATGTTCTGGTACAGTGACAGATAGGGTCAGTGTTCTAAAAATCGCCGCCTAGGCGCTAGGCGGAGCACGGCCGCCTCGATTACACCCTTCGGCGCTACCCTAGGCGGTTTTAATCCCTAGGCGGCTCCAGGCGCTCCAGGTGGCTCTAGACGTTGCTCCAGGCGCTCAGGGGCTCAGCCATTTGTTATTCAACAAACTCCTCCTACATGTGTGCCTTATTGCATTAATGATTTTCAAGGACCATCTTTGATCAACCCATGAAAGCAATCTAGCCATCAGCCTACAACTCAATTGTTACACATGGGATCTTTCTTCACCCCAAGGATCCAACCAAAAGCTTGCATACAAAATTGAATTCATCTATAACTCAATTTTGCATGCAACCCTCTTTCCTATCTCGCACTTTGTTGTTTCTTTTGTAATTGTGATGCATCAATATGGCATGTGTGGAAAATATGATCCTATGGACAGCTTAGCATTGTCTTGAAGAGTATTTCTGGACTATATCTGCTGAAACTATATATATGCTTTTGGTGAAACTATTGATGTTGCATTTCTAACTAATTGCCTCTTTTTCTGTACTATCTTGCCGAGTGCATCGCTTTTGTTTGATTTTCTACAGTTACAGTTGTTGAATTTGCTAATTGTCATGCTCCTAATGCAGGAGGAAGCCATATTGAGGGGTCAAGAACTTGAAAATGCAGTGTTAGATGCTGACTACACCAAGGCATTTCAAATTGCTTTTGAACTTCGAAGGCCTCACAAGCTTTATGGACTTCTGTCTGACATTTGCAGGTTAGAAATAATTGAGGTCTTTGTTCCTTGGCTTATTTATCCTCGCATGCCTATGAGAATGATCCATCTGTGCATCCTAACCCGGGTAAAAGGGCGACAGAAATACAAGTTAAAAAATATTCACTACCTAATATCATGCTCGTCGGGAGACATGGAGTTTGGATGCTCGTCTTAAATCATGTAAATTGTTTGAGCTTATGGTTTCTTACAGGAAGAACAAGGCAGAAGACCATCTGAGGAATTCCCTTGCAACCCTCGGCAAGGAAGAGCTTCATCTGCTCCTTGAATACATTCGAGAATGGAATACCAAGCCAAAACTGTGTCATGTTGCTCACTTTGTGCTTTTCCAGATTTTCAGCTTCATTTCACCATCAGAGATCGTTGAGGTATTACATTTGTTTAGATTGACCTAACCAAATTGATCTGTGAGCAAGCTGGGTTGGATTTATTCGATTGAAAGATTCCCAGCAGGTGAAAATCGTGGACAAATCAAAACAAATTTGTTGCATCAGCGGTGTCATTATAGGGGTGTAGATGAGACGATACAGCTCGAGCTCGGCTCGTGATTCGGCTCGGAAAAAGCTCGACTCGAGTTGAACTCGACCTCGACCTCTAAAAGCTCGGGCTCGGTAAAAAAGCTCGCTAGCCTAACAAGCCGAATGAGTTAATGAGTTTTTTAATTTTTTTTATAATTATATATTGTTAAATAGTATTACTCAAATATATAAAATTTTATCAAAATATTATAAAAAGTAAAAATAAATAAAAAACTGCATTAAAATCTGAGTTTGAGCTCGATATAGTATTTGTCGAGTTTATCGAGTCGTACTCTAATCTTACCTCTATGAGCTCGTTAAGCTCGAAGTCCAGCTCGAGCTCGAGTTCGGGCTCGGCAAAATTAAACAAGCTTAGCTCGTTTATAAAGATATTCGGCTCAACTCGACTCGCTTACACCCCTACTTCCAGCTTTAGGAGCAGCAATAGGTGACTGACACCTTTCATACAGGTGCCTGTTGCATGGCTTTGGCCAATTTTGTCCAACTTTCTGTTTTCCTCGGGCGCAACTTCAAATGGCTGACAGACGCCTGTTCCGTCAATCTTGGACGCCTGTGACGGAGTATAATTTTCGTAGACTTTTGGGCATCGCGACCGGCGCCCGTCAGACGCTTGTTGGGACGTGGTTTTCCTTCCCCAAGCAGCTTTAATTTATGGAAATTGTATAAATATCACTCTAATGTTGTAAGGTGATTTGATCCAGGATTTTAGCCTCTTGTTTATGATTTTGAATGCTCTCTCACTGAGTTGTAATCCTTGAAACCAATTCATAGTGGATTTGACTCTCCTCTCCTCATGGTTTTCTTTTGATCTGGATTTCCACGTAAAATCTTGTGTGTGATCTCTTTTCTCTTCTTTTCTTCGTTATATTTGTGATTGCCTCACTTCTTTTTCAACCGATCTTGGGATTTCCGCATCAAAGGTGCACCTTTGATTCCTAACAAGTGGTATCAGAGCCAAATGTTGTTTTTTTATTGATCATTTGAGAAATCGATAATGTCTACGAAGTTCGACATCGAGAAATTTGACGGGAAGATTAGTTTTGGTCTATGAATTGTTCGTGTGCGCGGGATCCTGGTTCATAATAATCTCGTCAAAGCCCTAGGCGGAATCTCTAAGAAACCAGAGACGATGACGGATGAGCAGTGGGAGGAATTAGACGAGAAGCCATTGACCGCCATTTAATTGTGTTTGTCTAATGAAGTTTTGCGAGAGGTTGTGAATGAGACGACTATCGCCGCTCTATGGTTGAAGCTTGAATCGTTTTATATGATGATGAGCATGATGAACAAACTCCGTTTGAAGGAACGACTTTATATGCTCCATATGACCGAAGGTACCCCGGTAAAATCACATCTTAACACCTTTAATATGTTGATTATGGATTTAGAAAATTTAGATGTTAAAATTGACAATGAGGATCAAGCCCTGCTATTGTTGTGTTCATTGCCTGCATCGTTCAAGCACTTTAGAGAGACTTGTTACGAATAATAGGGTGGAATAGATCAGATGCTAAATCATCCTAGAGTAGAATACATAGACAATTATATGTAAGTCAAATATAATAAATGACTTAATTAAAGTGAATACATAAACAGTTCTAAAAGGAATAACCAATTAAGGTCAGGAGAATCGGTTCTTGTCTGAAGACATAATTAAACAGAACCGGTCCTTACAAGCCCAATAGCAGTGTAGAAGAATCAGTTCTTCTATACAGATAGAATGAAAAACTGATCGAACGACAGTGCGAAACGTCTTATATGAACCTGCGCAAGTAACGAAACGAAAACAAACGAAAACATAGCTAAATCCAGCGGGATATGCTGTACACTTAAGAACCTTTACGCCGCCCACCATCTCTGGTTCGTACACAGGTTATTAGATAGCGTAGATTCTCTCACGGTAAGATAGCTCTTTGTTTAGCAGTTGCACAAGTACTGCAAGGCACGAGAACATGACCGTGTGGTGATCTATCTCTTCCTTGAAGTGCCGATGGCGGCAAAATAAAGAACAGTAACAGTAGGGGGGAGGAATCGATTCTTTTGGCCTGACTCTACAGTATGTGGCATGTCTGATTGTCTTATACTGTTGTTGCGTGGATGAATCATCTGGATCAGCTCGTCTACTTGTGATTCCTCCTCCTGTTGTTGTGTATATGATAGGCTCTTGTCTACTCCATGTGTGTATATCAATATAGGAGAATAGATCAATGAGTCTTTGTTACTCCTTCCCTTATTTCAAGACTACTGCATATATGGAGTTCTCTTTTCTCCATGAATTATTCTTGTTGCACTTGTTGTATTGTATATTTATTCACATGGGAGTAGGGTAACAAAACCCAATTGTAACTCTCATCCATAATTAATTAGTGTTCATCAAAATACAATGTAACTCATTTATGATTAATTAGCTCAATTTAATCAGCTAATTAACCCACATTGTAACTCTCACTTTTAGTGTTATTCAAAACACTAATTAATCAATATTTTTAATTAATTGCAAGGAAATAAAAGGACTTCTAGGTGAGCCCAACCCCGAACCCAAGTCCGAGCTCAACGGAGGGCGGTAGCGCACACGTACGAATGGTGAACAAAAGTCCAACTTGAGTTATAAACGTTAGCTTGCTTTTATCCACACCATTAAAGTGGGAATCTAAATTTTTCTTTCACATTATTTCCTTCACAGTTTTATCATTACGAGGAAGTCACTTTAACTACCAATTTTTATTCACTCAGAAATGGTTTTCTCGTACCGTTTTCACGGGCTATTCTTCTCATGGCCAAAAATGAGTTACAACTCGAAAATTCGGTTTTCGACATTTGGGTCCAACATTATTTGGCTTTCAAGTTAGTCAAAAATTAACCCGAAAAACAAATATTTCCAATAAGACAGCCACTTATGGCCAAAAGAGTATCTCTTTGGAAGATATGAAGGCTCATATTCTCTCTCGGGAGATGCTGAATAGTGAGCTTACAGACCTTAACTCTGATTCTCATTCTAAAGGTCTTGTTGCTAGAGGTAGGACTATTGAGAGAAATTCTAATAGTGGAAGATTCAAGTCCAGATCCAAGTTTAGGGGCAAGAGCATTGGTTGTAATTTGACCTGTAATTATTGTAAAAGGAAGGGGCATATTAAGAAAGACTGTTACAAGTTGAAAACAAGCTTGAGTATGTAGCCAAAATATAGAATCCACCTCCGCCAGCTCAAGTTAGTATTGCCACAGAGGGTACATTTCTTGTTGTTGATAAGTGCAATGCCTGTACTAAGGATGAGTGGATCCCTAATTTAGGGTGTTCGTTTCATATGTGTCCCCACAGGGACTACTTCACTACTTATGTATTAGTTGATAGTGGAGTAATTCTTATGGGGAATGATGCTGTTTGTCAAGCTGTTGGGAAGGGCACAATCCGGATTAGAATGCATGATGGTATTGTGAGGACTTTATCCGATGTTCGGCACGTTCATGATTTGAGAAAGAATTTGATTTTTATGAGCACTCTTGATGATAAAGGGTGCGGGTGCTCATTTGAAGGTGGAGTTATAAAAGTAGCTTTAGGTGTTCTTATTGTTATGAAGGGGAAGAAGTGTGGCAGCTTGTATGTATTGCAGGACACTACTGTTTTGGGTACAACAACTGTTACTACTTTCATGTCAGAGTCTGATCTGACTAAATTGTGGCAAATGCGTTTAGGGCACATGAGCGAGAAGAATATGACTGTTTTGAGTAAAAAAGGTTTGTTGAGTGGGCAGTGCACTGGACATTTGGAATTTTGTGAGCATTGTGTTTTCAGGAAACAAAAGAGAGTTTGTTTTAGTGGTGTTGTTTACAAGACGAAGGGGACTCCAGACCACATTCATTATGATCTTTGGGGTCTTTTTTAGGTTCCTTCCAAAGGCGGAGCGAGGTATATTCTAACCTTTATTGATAATTTTTCAAGAAAAACTTGAGTTTATTTTTGAAGCACAAGTATCAAGTATTTGAGCATTTCAAGCCGTGGAAAGTTTTGATGGAAAAGCAGACAGAAAGAAAAGTGAAGCATCTGAGAACAGATGATGAGTTAGAATTTTATAGTGAAGAATTTAATGACGGTTGCAGATGTGAAGGCATTCTGAGGCACCGCACAGTTCTTGGTACACCTCAACAGAATGGAATAGCTGAGCAGATGAACCACACTCTTCTTGAGAGATCTCGATTCATGATTTCTAATGCTAATTTGGGCAAGGATTTTTAGGCTGATGCCGTTTCTACAACTTGTTATATGGTGAATCAGTCTCCTGCATCAACCATTGGGTTTAAGACTCTAGAGGAGGTGTGGTCTGATTCTCCTCCTGATTATTCTGATTTAAAATTTTTGCTTGTCCTGCCTATTGTCACGTGAAGCAAGAGAATTTGGATCCTAGATCTCTTAAATATGTTTTTCTCGATTATGGTATTGGTATGAAGAGCTACAGGTTGTGGTGTGTTGAGCCGAAGAATCAAAAGTTTATTATGAATAGAGATGTTACTTTTGATGAGTCTGCTATGTTGTCTACTTGTCTCCTAGTAAGGATTCTATTGTTCCTTCTGTTTTACCTGGTTCTATAGAAGAGTCTGCTTAGGAGCAAGTAGAGTGTAATACAAGGCAATGGAAAAGTAACCGGATATGAGCGAGATGCTCTGGTGAAGGGGAGGTGAGATTGACAGAGTTGAGATTGAGAGGGAAATGAAGGGAGATTGAGAAATCTGACGAAGGAGATGAGATTAGAGTTGGGAGAAAGTGAAAGGGAATTGGGGATCGGGAAAGACAAAGGGAGGAGATAGACAAAGGAGGAAATCAGACTTTAGGTTAAACCTTCATTCAATTCATCGATGCCTTTACAATTACAACCTTAAGCCTTATATAGGCTAAAATACGGTAATAAAAGAAAATTACAATAATTCATGGAATTGCCAAGTGTCAAGAGGGGACCAGGAATAATCCAAGTTTAGTTGTACTATTCTGACACTCTCTCTCCAATCAGCTCAACCGAATCCAGCTAGCACGTAGAGCACAAACAACTGATGGCGCTGGCATTGCTCGTGGCGAAGCCTTTAGAAGAGGCGAGGCGTCAGTTGAAGAAGAAACACTGAGGCGAGGCCTGGCCAGAATAAACCGTGGCGCCACCTTCACTTATCTTTCAAACTAGGATTCTAATACCCAAAGTGAAGGCATGGGTATGTAGGAAGACAAATGATTAGCCCAAGATCCATGGGTTCATCGTGGTTTGCTCTGGAGCTTCAACCGTCGCCACAATACAATATACCATGGCGCCACCTTTCCTTATCTTCCAAACCAGAACTCCAACATCCAAAGTGAAGGCATAGAAATGATCCATAGGATGAAGGAAGACAAACGATTAGCCCAGGTTCCATGGGGTCATCGTGTTTTGGTCTGGAGGCTCAACGGTCGCCACCATGCAATGTTGCTTCCCTTGCGCCTTTAGGGCCTGCCGCCTCAGCACAAAAGAAGAATGTCGCCCTGAGCGTTATTATATTACAACTCCCACATCCTTCAGAGCCAGCTTCTCCTCAAGCTGAGAAGTCAGGGAATTGTTTGCTGATGAAAGAGGAGTCTTCTCATGTGGCATCTGTTGGGCTTAAGTTGACCCATTGAATCAAGCATTGCTTAACCTTTCTTCCTCTTTTGGTTACCTCCCTCTAATCTAGAATAGCTTGGGGTTCGACAACCATATGGCCTTCGCCATTCACAAATGGTGGTTCAGGACTTGAAGTGCAGC